>JAFVLL020018863.1:0-12173 GCA_021397915.2 Tor tambroides
TAGGTTATTTAATTAATGTAAAATATTTAAAGAATAATTTGATTGACAGCAGTGGTCCTAGAGGCAAATTTGTTCAGAATCAGGAGATTGATCGTACTATGGGAAGATTAAGCATACGCGTGAAAGTATGAACGTTTTCTGCAAGTTGAGGTCATTTACCACATAAATACAGTGTTTCTGAATCCTTTTTAACTGCTATAGCGCCACCTGTGGTCCGATCTCCTTTAAAATTTTGCATGCTTGTTTAGAATCACTTGTCACATATGCTCACCAGGTTTCATGAAGTTTTGAGTTTTCCTTTAGGCTTTATAGGATCTGGGTAAATTTGGACAGGCCCCTTTTCTAAACAACCTATAGTTTCCCAAGGGGTAAATTTAAACATTTTTTGATAATTATTGACCTCCTAGAGAGTCTAGAGAATTGTACTGCAATGGATTTTTTCCAGATTGAGCAAAAAACCTAAGACTAGTTCACAAAAGTAGGTTTTTTTTTTTTTACATCTCAATCATTGAACAAATGATTTGATTAACAGCAGTGTTTCTAGATGCAGAGTTGTCTGGAATGAGGAGTTCTATTGTATGATATGAATATAGTCCATATGTGCAAAAACAGCGCGACGCACAATCATTTACGCCCTTGAAAAATTAGATATCTCCCCCCCAGTGGACAGTGTTTTTCAGATTTCTCTCAGACCTTTGGGGCCATGAGTCGAACAGGGCCACCGAGTTTCGTTCCGATCGACCTCCGTTAACCCTTTACCTTGTCTAACAGGTGCTCAATTTTCATCGGCCAATGGCAGCCATGCTTTTTGAGATACACAAATGTTCTTATAGACACTTGTGTCACTTTGGACCAAGACCGTGCACACCAACTGTCATGTTGATATGACAAATGGTTGTGCAGTTATAGCCATTTTTATGTTTTTCCCTCTTATAGCGCCACCAAGTGGCCAAGATCCGCGATTTTTCCCTGTGACCTCAGATTTAGCTCTTACATAAGTGTTCTGAGTTTGGCAAATATGTCTCATTCTGTTCAGGAGTTATAGCCATTTTAGCAAAAGTAGCCCCGTCCCTTTCAAAACGTTTTGGTGTCCCTTTGCGACGGTGAGTCGAAAGTTCAATTTTTTGATAAATATTGATATTCACTATCCAGAGAATCTTTCTGCACTGGTTTGGTTGCAATCGGGCAAAAAACCTAGGACTAGTTTGCCAAAGCAGGTTTTTAAAAAAAAAAATCCAAAATACCCAAAGATTTTGCCAGCTCACGATCAAATCTGAGGCATGTGTTTTGTCGGGCGTGAGCCAAGGATTCCAACGACATAAGACGCTTGAGTCTGCGACTGACGGTTTAGGAGTTTTGAGCGATTTCATAATTTTGATCGAGAATACTTTTTTTTTTTGCGCAAAGAAAACAAAAATAACAATTTACTCAACCATTCTTCTCCCCTGAGCTACGTCTTCCGCCATTTTGGAGAGTACCCAAGAACGTATTTGACGTAATCAGTGTTGTTTATGCTTAGGCGAAAGCGTGCGTATGCGTTGTGGTACTCTCTAAAATGGCGGACGACGTAAAAAGTATTCTCGTAGCGTCGCAAAACTGAAGTTGAGCCACTGATGTCACATGGACTGTTTTACCAATGCATTTACTATGTTTCTGGACCTGGGAACATTTCAGTTGTGTTGCTGTCTATGGAGGGTCAGAGAGCTCTCCGATTTCATCTAAAACATCTTCATTTGTGTTCTGAAGATGAACAGAGGTCTTACGGGTTTGGAACGACATGAGGGTGAGTAATTAATGACAGAATTTTCATTTTGGGGTGAACTATCCCTTTAATGGTGGGCATGTAATCTTCAATTTATGAATGGGTAAAAATAACATAAAAACAAGATAAAATGAAAAACACAAGGTAAAAATGAAAATTGCGCAAGGTTCGAGTCCTTGGTGGCTTTATACAAACATACATATACAGCCCTTTACATCTGTAATCTAAACTGTAATTTGTGCATCAAAAACAGACCAGCCACTTCTTTATACAATCTCTAAATAAAGTGACTATACATGCGAATCTTAAGGACTGACATCTTGCGTCATTTGAAGCTAGGGTTGCCACCGTCAGCAAAACAAGGACACATAATCAGTGAGGAACTCATAGATCAACAATAAACCATGAAAAAACATGCTCAAGTATGTAAAGTTTCAACAGAACACATTAATATTGTTATTTTAAATTTAATTATTTATAATTATTAATTATTATTAGCCTTTTTTGACAGTTCTGCAGCTGTTACCTGGATGAAATGAATTTTTATTATTTATTTATTTTATTCATTTGCTTAAATTAGGACTTCATTATTATGTAATTATTTGTCCCATTTTTATCTAAATAATTGTATATAACATATATGATTATTTACTATGTATATATTTATGATTAATTAATAAATATGGGTCTAACATTAATTATATTCTATTAATTCATCTGTCTAATCATGTCTAAAAATATAATAATTATGTCTACCAGGCTCTGATAATGTATGGAATATTATATTAACAGACTATCCGAATTTTAATAAAACAATAGGCCTTTAGAAGCACAGATGTCTGTCACTTTAAAGGTATGGTTCACCCAAAAATGAAAATTCTGTCATAATTTACCCAGGTTGTTATAAACCTGCATACATTTCTTTCTTCTTTTGAACACAAATGAGGATACTTTGAAGAATGTGGGTAACTTAACAGCTGCTGGTCCTCAGTAACTCCTATAGTAGAGAAAAAAACCTATCAGAGTCATTGGGGACCAGAAACTGTTTGGTTACCCACATTCTTCAAAGTATCTTCTTTTATGTTCAACAGAAGAAAGAAAGTTATGCAGGTTTAGATAAACATGGGTAAATTATGACAGAATATTCATTTTTGGGTGACCTGTCCCTTTAAGTCAGACAGTCCAAGCGGTGAGCAACTGAAATGCTTCTCTGCAAACTGCGCGTTCATCACTGGACAGAGCCAGTGATAACTTTCCCATTCAGCCCTACATCTGGACAGCCTTGTGTTCAAAGGCCAGATGTGAGCTCTAGATGTTTTAAACCGGGCAGGTTTAGCGCATGCTGCGCTCACGTGAATGGGCTTTAACGGCGCGCGTTCTGGAGACTCCGGGCCCTATTTTAACGAGCTAAGCGCAAGGCGCCGGTGCGCTTAGGGCGTGTCCTTCTTCTTCTTCTTCTTCTGATGTTTTTTTTTTTTTTGGCGGTTTTGGCAAACCAACTTAAAGGTGCATTACCGACACCTACTGATCTGGAGTGTGGAGTGAACATAGATTTGGACGAGAGAAGGATAAGAAAAAAAAAACTTAATTACTACAATTAACTACAATATATATATATATATATATATATATATATTAGGGTGTGTCCTAATCCACTTTTGCTAGTTTAACGACGGGAAAAACGGTCAGCGTGCCCGGCACATGGTCTAAAAGGGTTGTCCCTATTCTCTTAATGAGTAATGGGTGTGTTTTGGGTATAACGTGCAATAAACCAGTCAGAGGCTGTGTTCGAAATGCCATACTATCATACTACTCTTACTATTTCTGCAGCATGCAGTATGTATGCTGCGCATAGTATGCAAATTTTCTGTATGCATGAAATACCCGGATGGCCTACTATATTTGCCAGAATCTGCTAAATATAACTCAAGTATACTGAAATCAGTACAGAAGCTGTGTTCGAATGGCATACTATCATACAACTCCTACTATATTGCAGTATATTGTGAATACTGTGAATAGTATGTGTGAATTTTCTGTATGTGGAATACCCAGGATTACACTACATTTTGCTGAAATTTGTTACCTGCATCTGAAGACACTGCGTGGGATACTGTTTCCCAGAGTAGCAACCGCTCCATGTGACCTTTCATCTTCACACGCGTGAGTGAACTGGATGCGGGGAATAGTAATTATAAATGTTATACTCGTATTTATTCATAGACACTACAATCTTTTGCTGTGCATCTATAAACAATATCATTTGATGGACATAACTTGTACTTTAATCTCTACAGCACTTTTCGATCAAGTCAAATGGCCCGTCACCTTCCCCATATCTATAGCGCTTTATACATTTATTTTCAAGATATTACATAATAATATTAGTATTGCAGTAATATAATATATAAATAAAATGTATAAATAAAATTAATATTTTTATATTAATTTTTTAATTTATATTTTCTCAATACACCAATGCCTGGCTGTGATAAACAGCACTGCAAAGCCGCGTATTTCTGTAATCCAGAGTAACAGTGAGTTAAGAGCGCGAGATGTGCTGTTGATGCAAGCGATCTGAGTTCGAGTCCGCACACATGCGCTCGTGCAACTCCTTTTCCCATCACATACCAGATCAGAAAGGCATTTATTTTCAATAAAAAATTAAGTAAATATTTGAAAAGTGGAGATTAAACACCTCATTAATAATACAGTGTGCTTAGCTGTAGGTAGGTTTTGTCCCAATAAAGTGGCGTTCATCAAATAAAATTTATGATAATTTTGACTCAATATGTTATTGCATACAGTTTTATAATATACAGTACTGAAGTATAAATATCCTTACCTAACTACTATTTACACACCCACTGTTGCTAAAGAAAATGCTGCTATTTATTATTATTTGCACTTAGTGTAACTAGAATATATATTTTCCAATTAATTATAGCACCAAAAATATCATTGTTCAGTTAAAGACAGCTCATTCAGTTCAGTCCAATAGCCTAAAGTTCTTCAATTATGAAGTGGGATTCAGTTAGGCAATATTGTGTACTAATATAAGCAGTAACAAGCCTTTGTAAAAAGAATAGTTAGCACATTTGTTTGTAAGGTACAACCTTGACAGCTGTGCCAAGATTAATGTTTGTGTTTGTCATGTGACAATTAAGCATACTACTCTGAAACATTTGTTGCTTATTGTATACTGTTTCACACACTATTCTTTAAAAAATAGTAGGCAGTATGCACTGTGTACTGGGCAGTAAGCAGTAAGCAGTAAGCAAGTATGCCATTTCGAACACAGCCAGAGTCTCATCTCCCATTCCCTTTAAGAGCCAGCTGCGCTCGCGCCATGGCGGCTTCGCTATTCACACGGCGGAATTTGCAAGCGCAAAGACTGAACGCATCTGCAGAGAGCAAACGGATCTGCTTGTGCGCGAGCAAATAGGTAGCCTCATTCTGATATAACAACTTTTAATTTAAGTGGTTTTAAAACAATCTTCACATAAACTATACAGATTAATCTTTATTCAAGCTTCAAAAATTAATCAGCGACTAGAACAGTCCAATGATTTCTTTTGTTCTTTGATTTACATCAGGGTTCCTCAAATCTTTCCCTGGAGGGCCAATCTGCAGTAGAGTTTATAGCTCTAACCCTGATCAAACTCACCTACCTGTGATTTTCTAATGATCTTGAAGACTCTGATTAGCATGCTCAGGTGTGTTTGATTAGGGTTAGAGCTATACTCTGCAGGAGTGGGCCAGATTTGAGGATGCCTGATTTACATCAATGACAGACTTCAGCAGGTTTCACTTTAAAAGCAGCGCTGTCTCTTTAAAACCTGAAGCACATGTCGCGGATCTGACACACATTTCCGATTTTCTCCAAACTCTTTACGGTCATTTAAGACTTTATAACTCATTTAAGACTACGTTTACGAGGTAACTCGCCAAAACCGCGCATCTTGACATAATTGTGTGTGTTTTCGTCCGTTAAAGCGCTACTGGTGCATGTGTTCAGCACACATATTTCCACCAAATACAAATATACACACATTTACACACACAAAACAAACAAACAAACAAACACGGGAGGTTCTACAGGACAGGTGAGACTTCTAAAGCTATATAAAATCGTAAAATGATTGTTTACACATTTCGTTGGCCTTTATATTGGATGTGTTGTGGAAATTTGAGTTTAACGTTTTTTGCACAAAGATGGCGTTGCAGGCAACTAGAAATGCTATTTTTGTCTGTTGTGGCTCTTCTTAACGACATTAAAGTGTATTAATCGTTCAGTATGTTAATTAAAAATTTTAATAGCGTTCAGCTAATCACAATGATCTTGTCTTTGGAAAAGATTATTTTATTCGCTTATGTCAGAAACAGCGAATCTCTTTAAAATTGGCTGTTGTTTTCACTACATTGCATTATTTCGTAAAAGTAGTACCCGGCCACTGACACGGTTACATTTACTCGCCAACGCCGGTTTTTACACTCATTTGGTGCTTGGCCAGTGTTAATTTTAGGCCCTGTGTGTCCTACAGCTCAGGTGCAGTCTGTGGAATGAATCTGAATCTAGAATCTCCCCTTAACTAACCTTACAGCAACAGCGCTCGTGCTGTTGTTGTGGTCCTCTAACTTTATTAATTATTAAAGTCATCTTGATTGGTTGAACGGCACTTGGACGTTTCACTGGTCGGTGTCTCTTTCTGCTGGTCGTCGTTACACCGGTAGATGGCAACAAATCACCGTCTTTATGAATGAACCGATTCGTTCAAACCGCCGAACGAGTCATTGAATCATTCGTTGAACAGAGTTTTGTTCAAAATCAAAGAATCGTTGAAGATTCAGGAACGAATTCAAGTGCTGCTCGGAGGTTCTGCTGTGTCTTTGTTTGGAAAGCAGACAGAGTAACTGGCAATATTGTGTCTAAAATGTAAGTTACTCGATATTAACTTGTTCATTTGCTATGAACTGTTGTATAAAAACAATCGTGCTGTGTCCTTGCTTCATTAAGGAACGACGCAAGTTTGTTGCTAGTTTTTGCTAACGTTAGTTCATTTGTTATTAGTAATAACGGAGGCTTTGGACATTTGTAAATAGCAACTTTAAACCCTGTGGGAGTGTGATTTTAACTTTTAACTATGGATTTTTTTTTTTTTTTTTTTTTATCAAACAGGTTTCCTAAACACTCCTAATTTGCTGTCCTTCAAGCAAATTGTCCGGTCCTAAACTCACGCCGTTGGTCGAAGCAGAGTTTGACAGCAAACAAGCTGTGAGTGTCTTAAAAGTGCTGTGGAAACGACACTGCACCCCATGAAGAGTGTGCTCCTCCAAAACAATCCTACAGAGACTTCATTTGCACCATTTTGATGGGTGCTTTGTTGATGTCACATTATTTACAGAAACTGTCTTTGTAAAAACATAAGTTCAGTCTTACATACACTAGCAGTATTGTTCACTTCTGCAGGAGTAATTTCTTGTAGGGTTGTCTTATTCATTTTCCATAATTTTATTTTTGTACATCAGCTAGGAGAAAATGCTCTGTTTTATGACCTGTTTAAGTTGCTCTGAACGTCCTAATAAAACTCTTCATGAGATGTAAATACTATTTCACAGCACTGTACACCAGAAATGCATATGCCGTCATGTTGATGCCTTGTAAACTGAGCTTTATAATGCATTTTGTATTCATATTCACTCTTTTGCAGGCTTTGCAGTGGAAAATTGAAGAAATGTTAGAAATACAAATAATCAAGGTAGAGCACTACATTATCATGCAAGAGGCAACCAGTGTTGTCTTAGCGTTTTGAATTAGTTTTTAAATTAGAATAGTTTGAACTTGAATTAGTTAAGTTTAAAGTTGACTAAAGTGTGTGGGTTTTTTTTTTTTTTTTTTTTTTGTTTCCCCCCGTTTATTTTTTATCTTTTCCCCAGTTTCATTTATTTTAGTACATCAAGTTAAAGAAAATGAGAAATGTTGTCTTGGGCAACTACTAGTTAAAGTTGACCTTATTGCAAGTAAAATGTGTTTTATAAAAAGTTTCAATTTTATTTAATTTAAGTTAACCCTGGAATGTGAAACGTGTAACTGTTAATTGTTACAAAAAGGCTGGGTGATATTTTCAAATTTTATTTTTTTTTAACAGTAGATTTATATTTGCTTTTGCGCTGAAGTGGCTTAATTCCTAACCCCCGCCCACCTCTCCAGTCAGGTTAAGTCATGTTTTCACAGTACATCTTTTTCTTATATTGATAGGCAGAAAAAAGTTACTTCATCAGTAGTGCAGCACAATATTGGTTTATTTGTAATACTTTATCAAATTTGAGGTCCTTGGAATCACAAAAGGTTTTTGAAAGTCCCTGGTCCAGAAATACACAGTTTGACTCAACTCTGTTCTGTTGATATTAACTCCTAAACTTTGAATCGGTTTTCACATATTCATTTACACATGCATTACATTTCTGAACAAAATGTTCAGTGCACCCAGTCTCACTTTCAAAACATCATAGTGTCACCAGAAATACTGTCTTTTGTATCTTTTTTTTTTTTTTTTTTTTTTTTTTTTTTCTTTTTTTTTTTTTTTTTTTGTGTGTATACATGGAAATAATAATTTAAAAAAAAAAAAAAAGCTCTTCTGTCAGCTTTTAAGTTGCATACACAAACACTCTCTCTCTGTTTTTGTGTCAGATTGAAGATCCAGGATGTCTGTGGGCTCGAGTTCTGAAAGGACCAGGCATTCAGCCGGACAGTCCAGAGGAATATGAGAACCTGAGAGTGAAAATGAACCTCTTCTACCATGAGGTCGACCTGGACGTTCAGAAACTAAAGCCTTCTGAACTGAAGGAGGGGCTGGTCTGTCATTTCAGTATATGGATATGCATTAATAATTAACTTCACGTGAAATGTTTGGGTAGTTGACATGAAATGCATGTAAGAGTTGGAATATTTTTATTTTTTTCCCTGCTACTCTAGTTGAGGCACAACTAAATGAACTTATGACTTAGAATGCTCTCCCTGATTATGTAATGATGGAAAACACTTGATTAAAAAACATAGAATTTAAAAAAAGGTGACCTTTTGTGTCACAAATGTGCATTCACATAAATATTCAACTAAAATGTTTGTTCACTTAAAAGTGAAAAAAAGAGTGTTTTGAGAGCATGTTGATGCTGGTTTATTTTGTAGCTTTGAATATTGCCTGTCTGCCTTCAGATGATTGGTGCTGTAAGTTTTCCTGTCTCTCTCAGGTGTGTGTGGTGTTCAGTCTGGCTCTAAAGAGTTGGTGTCGAGCTGTAGTTGAGTCTGTCTTTCAGGGGACGGTGGACACGCAGGCCTGGTGCTTGTTAGTAGATCACGGAGATCGAATCATCGTCGGAGCAGAGGAGTATGAGACATTTTGTAGTTCATATCTGATAAAGCACAGCTGACACAGAACTTCCTCCACAGGATGTCCACGTTACGTTAGTACTTAGGTTTACGGAGTTTCTATCTGTACTCTTCATAATCCATAAATACATTTCATCTCAGGGTGCGAACTCCTCTTGAGAAGTTCCTGCAGCTTCCTTTCAGAGTGAGGCGTTTTAAACTGGCAGGAATTCGTCCGATGACACTTCAGGTGCCCATCTCAGAAAACACAGCAGAGCTTGTGTAAGTCATTTCTCCCGAAGAAACCTTTTGGCATCACTGTTAATCTCGCATGCATTCTGAGCCGCTGTTTGTATGATTCTCTATCTCAGTCCATCTTCAACATGGGACAGCTCTGCCACAAAATACCTGCACAATCTATTACAAGGTAAAAGTGTGCTTTAGTTATTCCAGCTCATGTTTCCTGTGAGTATTTAATGATTTTTGAGGCTCTGTTTTGTTTTTAGTGTCGACTCTGGTTGAAGCCGTTCTGTGTGAAACCCAAGCAGACTGCTCTGCCGTTGAGCTCTACTTGACTGTCAATAATACAAAGGTAAAATATGTTCACGTTAACACCATTTTTCCATTCTCAAAACACAGTTGTCCTGAACAGGATTTTGAACAAGTGAGATGGACTGCAGGTGTTTTAGGTTAAATGTTATGTGGCAATTCACTGTCTTTGTGTAGCTCTGTGTGAACCATGAGCTCGTGGCGAAGAAGTTTGCCTGTTTCATGAAAGAGAAGTCCAGTGCGCTGGAAGGGAACAGGAATGGAGATCGTGCTCCTATCAGCCTGGCGTGGGACATCTACTCCAGCCCTCACCAGCTCTTAGAAATGAAGGGATGCTGTCCTGTCAAACCTCCACCATTCTCCGTTCTCACCAGAAAAGAGCAGAAAGATGATCCTCAGACAGGTCATGCTAATGAATGAATGAAGATATACAAGGGTTGGACACAATGTGAACATCAATTATTATTATAGGGGTTAATATCATTTTAAAGGGGTGGTTGACTGGTTTCATTCTAGGCTTGATTGTGTTTATGGGGTGCAGTCTAACATGTTAACGCTTCGTTTATATTAAAAAAAAAAAAAGCATTTTGTTACATAATTTACCTTTATTCCACACCGCTCTGTCCCTTCTCTGATAAACGCGCTGATCATTTCCTGCTTTTATGAAGCCCCTCCCTCAGAAATACGCAATGGGCTCAGATTGGTTGGCTGGCTCAGCGTGTTGTGATTGGCTAAACCGCCTCTACTGCGTGTCTAAATGTCCTGCCCCTCACCTCAGTGGCATGTGCTCCAGTAGTAAGCAATGGCGTCGTCTATATTGCTTATCAATTTGAGCCCGATTGAGATGCAGAGGGTATTAGTGAAGAGGATTGCACAGAACCTGTGCAAGCACAGCTGTCAATTGTATGTATGTATGTTTTTGTTTTTTTTGTTTGTTTTTTGTTGTTGTTGTTGTTCTCATACTTTTAGATAAGCAGTTACAAATAACAGCGTCTGTTAGCTTTTAATATACAGTTTTATCATGATTAAAACTTTAATACAGTACGGCACGCACGCCCATGTATAACGCTTCTCATTGCTATGTGAAAAGTGTATAATTGGAACAGTTCATTGTTGGAGCTGAGCTGATGATCTGAATAAGAGCGAGAGATGCACAACAGGGTGACGTGAGGAACAGTATTAACCGCTGCTTTAGAACATTGATTTTGAGACTTGTGAATCCAATAGAATTGTTAAAAGATAGAATTGCTAATATATATGAGAATAGATTTTTACGATCTGGATGCGTGACGTAACGAACCCGGGAAGTGGCTCATTGTAGTCTCTACGATCCGTTTTTGTAGGCATTAAACTGACAGAATTTTAAAAGACGATATCTGTTTGCATTGAACTTTCAGCTTCGTAACTCTGCAGATATTGTTTATGCTCAAACAGCAACAGTAATGTGTTAGAGTTGTGTCGGTGAGGGAATTTTCCCACCGGTTGATTGAGGGGTTCGTTCATTTGAGTTTTCCCTCTTTTCCTCGCTTTCCTTCACTTTTAAATAGCTTGTGAAAGCGCCATGCGCATTTTACTTCCACTTTCAAATTATTGGCAATTTGGCATCAATTGCTTGAATTCAGTTCAAGCAGCAACAAAATACAATGTCAAACTCACTTAGCCTATATATTAATCATAGAATTTTTTTTATTTTTTTATACAAAACTAAAAAATACCATGCTATAGGCTATGCCTAATTATAAAATTACAAATACCTAAAAGTTTTAATAGGTATACAAAACTAAAAATCAGCAAACTGTGGAAGCAAATAAGAAACATAGCACATTTATTAGCCAAACGAATAAGAAAGCTTGGAGGCAGGGCATACACCTTGATGTAACAAAATATACAAATTTTAAAGTAAAAATTCGCAAACACTGTATAACAGTGGTTTTCAAGCCTGTCCTACAAGCACCCCTGCCCTGCACATTTTGTATGTCTCCCTTATCAGACGCACCTGATTCAGCTCATCAGCTTGTTAGTAGAGACTGCAAGACCTGAATTGGGTGTGTCTGACAAAGGAGACATATACAGGTGCATCTCAATAAATTAGAATGTCGTGGAAAAATTCATTTATTTCAGTAATTCAACTCAAATTGTGAAACTTGTGTATTAAATTCATTGCACACAGACTGAAGTAGTTTAAGTCTTTGGTTCTTTTAATTGTGATGATTTAGGCTCCCATTTAACAAAAACCCACCAATTCACTATCTCAACAAATTAGAATACTTCATAAGACCAATAAAAAAAGACCTTTTTAGTGAATTGTTGGCCTTCTGGAAAGTATGTTAATTTACTGTACATGTACTCAATACTTGGTAGAGGCTCCTTTTGCTTTAATTACTGCCTCAATTCGGCATGGTATGGAGGTGATCAGTTTGTGGCACTGCTGAGGTGGTATGGAAGCCCAGGTTTCTTTGACAGTGGCCTTCAGCTCATCTGCATTTTTTGGTC
>JAFVLL020018867.1:0-14404 GCA_021397915.2 Tor tambroides
CAGCCTCCTGCTGCAGCCCTTCTGCTCCAAAGCCCAGTATCTGAGCGGGAAAGCCAAGCTGGACCTCATCGAGAGAGTCGCAGGTCAGTCCAGACGAGGGCTTCTGCACGTCTAAAAAACTTCTTTTTTTTTCTTTTTTTTTAATCACAATTTTTACCAGAAAAATTAGAAATTTAGATTTAGAAAATACTTTTTTTTTTTTTTTTTCCCCACAAATTATGCAGCCCTGCCCCACTGACAGATACAGCATGTGTTTATCTTTCAGTCATAAACTGATGTCATTTTGATCAGTTTCTCAGAAAACAAGACATTTACATTTAGTCATTTGGCAGATGCTTTTATCCAAAGCGACTTACAAATGATGACAAAAGAAGCAATCAAATCCAACAAGACTTCATATGTTCTGTCATTTCTTTGTGTTATTTGTATTTATATATTTTAGTTTCTGTACTTGGTCTTAGAAAGCTCTTGACTGTGTCTTGATCAGAGCCCAGTGATAAGCGTGTCTGGAGCTGAAAGCGTGATGTTTGTGTTGTTTCTCAGAGCTGGTGACGAAGCTTTACCCGCGCAAGCCGCAGCTGGTGGAGCAGAAGGTCCTGCCGCTCCTCTGGACTCTTCTCAGCTCGTCTGGTAACGGAGGAAACGTCCGGGCGGCCGCAGCCAAGCTGGCAGAAGCGCTGCATGCACACATGGGCCGGACGCTGCTGGAGAACGCCGCCGCGGCGCAGCCAGCAAACGTGCAGAGCGACCTGAGCGAGCTTCTGAGAGCCGCTCAATCCTCCTGGACACAGACTGACCATCTCTAACACACGTGTGAATAAACTCTCGCTTTCTCAGCCTGACCATCTGACGCTTTGCACTTTCATGGAGACTCCACACTACACCACATGACCTTTAAATGCACAGTCACTCCGATGTTGTTTTGTATACGTGTGTGTGTGTGTGTGTGTGTGTGTGTGTGTGCAGATTTACACCAGATTTTGTACTGTATAATAGCGCAGTATTAGCTGTACGGATGCTGTGTGTCGCTGCTGTACGATATATATATATATATATATTGCGAATATTGACTTCATTATGGCCTGTTTTAAGTGCGACCCGTCATAGGTTATTTGCATGACCAAATTTATTGTTGGGTTTTTAAAAACAAAAGAGGAAATCATCCCTTTGAGCAGGAAGGATGCCGGTGTCCGCTCTGGATGTGTTTCAGTGAAATCAGAATAATAAGGTGAGCTCGTGTCCAGATGTAGTTCTCAGTTTAGTGCCAGTCATTCCAGAACAGCCTTGATGAGATTTCACAGTAAATTATATCAGAGAGACAGAGATTTATCTATATAATAAAGTGTCCTATTTCTGTAAACACGTGTTCTGTGATCGTTCACACTATCTGCGTTAGTTTTCCCGTTAGATCTTCATAGTTTATTTTATTTATTTTTAATGTACACTGTAAAAATCTAACATGAAATCCAGGGGTTTTCAAGCTTTTTGACGCCTCAGACTCTCAAATATGATGGTCCCCTTGTGAGGCCACAGATATATGTATATTTTAGACTATAAACACCTTTTTATACAGTGAAAAACAACTTTATAAATGTGTTAAATATTACCTGAAAATAATATTCAGTTTCTATTACATTGACTCTGCACAATAATAATATAATATATTAAAAATATATTATTTCATAGTGTATATAAAATAAATTATTATTAATGTATTGCTCTTAATAAAAAAACATTACACTGACTCTGTACAATTAATGAAAATATAACTCTACTTTTTATTATCAGAGTTATACCAGTAATATTAAAAATATGTTACTATGATATAATTGTGTTGTTTTTATTAACTATATATATATATATATATACTGTATAATATAAATGTGTAAAATATTACCTGGAGAATATTCAGTTTCTATTACATCGACTCTGTACAATTAGTTGAAATATGATAAAGAATAGTAGAATTAAAATATAAAAAATGAATAAATGGTTTATTAATATCATGTGTCGCTTATTAACAAAACTATATTACGTGTAAAATATTATTTGGAGAATATGTAGCTTCTATGACATTGACTCTGTATCTTTTTCTAACCACCATCAAAATAAAGATGTATAAACCTAAACATAAAATGCTGACTGTAGAATAAAATAATTCTTATAGTTTTTGATCAGCCTTTTAAAATAAGAGACAGTAATAAAATCAATTTCTGTAGATTTTAACTATTTTATTTAATTTTATTATTTATTTTTTAAATATTTTTACAGTATTTTTCACTGAAGTGAACGTGGACATCTGAACACGCTTTTCCACCAAACTTTTATAAACATTTTATAAACGATTTCAAGCTGTATTGTAAAAGGCTATTAGAACTATGAGTAACGGCCCGAATTGTTTTTTTTGTCTATTATATTTTGTTACTGTCCTCTGGGCACTGTTTCATTATATTAATGTTGCTCATTTTTTTCTATTTTTCTTTTACATCTGAATGTTTCTCGTTGGGAAAAAAAAAAAAGCACGCTTTCCCCGTCTGCGCATGCGCACGCTCTTTGACGCTCGCTCGGTGACGTCAGACGTACGCGCCACATTCGAGCCGCCGTTTCGCTCTCTCCACTGTTTACGTTTGTTTGGAATATTAAAACCCGCTTATGTTTCGGTTATGAGCGTTAATAAACACACAGAGGTTCTGATGTCGTCGCGGTATGTTCGGTCTGACAGGATTTAGTCGCGTTTGTGTGTTTATATCCACCGAAGATGAAGCTGAGGTGATTCTACGATGAGCGCCAACCAGAGAACGTTATTCCAGTCCTGGGGCCGCACAGACCAGAGCAAAACCAGCACCAAACCAGGTCTGTATTCCAGAAATCAAGGTTAACTTACCCTCACACATACCCTGAAGACACATATGACATGAAGAAACAGAGAAACTGAGACAGAAAGCTCCTGAGAAACTCTGCTCAAGTGCACTGAAGGCTAAAGCTGCTTTAAACACAACACCAAATGTTGATTTCATTCAGTTCATAGAAGTTAACTGATACAGAAAATCTGTTTATGACATTATTTTTGACAGCATCCTCATTTTACATCATTTGTACACAAGTGCCTAAAACTTTCAGCGGTGCTAAATGTGCTTTTCTCTGCGCCCAAACAGATATATACGTTTGTTTTGAACATCATTGTACGACCGGTACAATTTACTCAGTCTTTTTGCTTATTAATTTCTGTTGCCGAACATTCAGTGCACCCCTGCTTAAAACCATGTTTCAGCTGGTGAAAATACTAGGGTTCTAATCATTTTGGCCACTGCTGTATACTGAAAGTTACCTCCGTGGAACCGAACACTGAGTTTATCCACTTACCCTAAACCGTACAGAGTATGTCACATAACCTGCTTTCTGTAACGCCCGCAGATCCCGCAGCGGCTCCTGATGAAGACGAGGATGATGATGATGTGATGCTGGTGGCGGTGTACGAGGCCGAGCGCTCGCTGCAGGCCGCTCCGGAGCCGGGCTTCGACCCCTCGGCGGGCCGGGTCTGGATCTACCCCGTTAATTACCCGCTCCGCGAGTACCAGCTGCGGATCTCGGAGGCGGCGCTGCTGCAGAACACGCTGGTCTGCCTCCCCACCGGCCTGGGCAAGACCTTCATCGCCTCCGTGCTCATGTACAACTTCTACCGCTGGTTCCCCGCCGGCAAGATCGTCTTCATGGCTCCCACCAAACCGCTGGTGGCCCAGCAGATCCAGGCCTGCCACGGGGTCATGGGCATCCCGCAGGAACACATGGCCGAGCTCACAGGTCACTGACCCCACAACCTCATGACCTCAGAAGGTCATAGGGACCGAGCCCCAATCAGACTGTAGTGCAGGAGTTAATGAATGAAGTCTAGATTTAACATTAAAGTAAATAAATGCGGCTGCTCAAAATAATAGTAATAGTAATGATATTTAATAATATCAATAAGAACTTTATATCACATAGTTAAGGCCTAATATTACAGATTTATACATCTGAATAAATAATCTTTCCATTGATGTATGGTTTGTTAGGATCGGACAATATTTGAAAATCTGGAATCTGAGGGTGCAAAAAAATCTAAATATTGAGAAAATCACCTTTAAAGTTGTTCAAATGAAGTTCTTAGCAATGCATATTACTAATCAAAAATTAAGTTTTGATATATTTACAGTAGGAAATTTAATAAATTTATGGAATAAATTTCTTAAAATATCTTCATGGAACATGATCTTAATATCCTAATGATTTTTGGCATAAAAGAAAAATGGATAATTTTGAGCCATACAATGTATTGTTGGCTATTGCTACAAATATACCCCAGCGACTTAAGACTGCTTTTGTGCTCCAGGGACACAGATTAGCTTTAATGGACTTATTAAAAAAAAAAAAGAAAGCAGTCAAATATCAGAGGTGTTAATGACAAAAAGAAGAGTTCAAAATTAATAATTTAACTGCAACTAAAATTAAAATGAAAACAGAATTTAAAAATTAAAACTAAGTATTAATAAAAACAATATATCAATAATACTAAAATGACACTGCATAGAACTTAAAACCACAGGTTTATGAATAAATAACCTTTTTTGGTGATACTATTGTCATTCTTATTAAAAATATTAATATATATAATTATAATATTAATTAACTATTAATAATGTGTTCAATTATGTAAACATTATTTATTATTTAAAATTATAAATATTTATTATGTTAAATTATCTAAATGTTAAATATTATTTAAATATTTTCTTCACCCCTAAAAGCTGCTGGTTCTCTGTAAATTGCTGAAACCTGTAATCATGAATGGCTTGTGATTGTGTTGAGTGTATGTTGACACATATGTTGGTTAGGGCTGGGAAAATAAATCAATGCATTGCGAATCAAAAAATGATTCTGAGATTTTCCGAATGCGTCGTGATTCTTTCTGGAGTGGATTCTGAGGTTAGTTGTGAACAGCAGGTGGCGCTGCATGCTTCAGAAACAGCCGTACTCTGCTTGTTTCCAGATCCTTACACACACTTGAACCTGAAATAATCATTCATAAGATTAGAAAAAGTTGAAGTGAATTACAAGAGTGTTCACAGTGGGCTGTGTTTACATTATAAAAGTATTCTGAGCCGAGGTGAGATTACAGACAAGTGCTCTTCTTCATCAGTGTTTGAGTGTGTGGATAAAAACTAGAGTAGAGCGCCATCTGCTGTTAAAATATAAGCTCAGAATCCATTCCAGAGAGAATCAGGATGGATTCTGAAGATCCATCCATGAATCCATTCTGCACTGGTTTATCATCGCAGCTCTAATGTTGGCGTGTGTTTGCTGTAGGCTCGACGGCGGCGCAGCAGCGGCGGGAGCTCTGGAGGTCCAAGCGCGTCTTCTTCTTGACTCCTCAGGTGATGGTGAACGATCTGAGCCGTAACACCTGTCCGGCCGCACACGTCAGGTGTGTAGTGATCGAGGCCCACAAGGCCACCGGGAACCACGCGTACTGTCAGGTAGAGCTTCAGCTGCTTTATTGAGACACAGCCCCAGTGCATGATGGGAGATCAGTTCTGATCGTCTGTGTTCGTTCTGCAGGTGATTCGTGAGCTACGCAACCAGACGCAGCAGTTCCGCGTTCTAGCGCTCAGCGCCACACCTGGAGGAGACGTCAAGGTGAGATCTGGAGAAATGTGTCTCTGCATCAGTGTCTCAGCAATGCAAGTGAATGGGTGCCATCAGAATGAGAGTCCAAACAGCTGATAAAAACATCACAATAATCCACACCACTCCAGTCCATCAGTTAACATCTGGAGAAGACAAAATAATTAAAGTTTAGAGCTGTTTTGGCTTGTAAACGCTGCTTGATCTGTGCAGATTTCTCTCCTGATTCAGACCAGAACACTTTTTAACTGGAGGAAGAGTTATTATGGATTATGGACTCTATGGTATTTTAGTTAAAAAAGTCTTAATGCTGGATTTGTTTCAGGTTTTGTCTTCTCCAGATTTTAACTGATGGACTGGAGTGGTGTGGATTATTGTGATGTTTTTATCAGCTGTTTGGACTCTCATTCTGACGGCACCCATTCACTGCAGTGTTAAGACGACGTCCATCAGATCAGTCTCTTGGTATCAGATGTGTGTTTGATGTGTGTGTGTGTTTCAGGCGGTGCAGCAGGTGATCTCTAACCTGCTGATCTCTCACATCGAGCTGCGATCGGAGGACAGTCCAGACGTCCAGACGCACGTCCATCAGCGCAGTCTGGAGAAGGTGGTGGTTCCACCGGGAGAGACGCTCACGCAGTATCAGACGCGATACCTGCAGGTACGTCTCACGATGATCTGATGTGCTTCAGCGTCAGTGGAGGTCTCTTATGAGATTGTGAAGGTGTATCTGACCTGTGTGGTGTGTTGTTCAGGGTGAATAAGAAACTGAGAGACGGCTGGATGCTTCACGTGTGACTGTGTTTAAATCACAGTGGAATCAGATCAGGGAAACTCTTTTACTGATATTTAGGAGAACTCTTAGTGGTGAGATAATATGTTTTGTGAATACAGGCCTTGAAGTGATTTTTGTTCCACTCGTTGTTACTGTTGTGTATTAAAGTGTTTGGAGGGTGTTTCATCAGAGCAGTTATGTTGATAAGTCAGTATGAGATATGACAGCGTCTCTCTGATCTGCTTGTGTTTGTTGGGGTTGTTGTCGCCCTCTGCTGGTGTCAGATCATCATCACGCGCTGCTGGACTGCTGTCTGACCGTGTTTTGGTTTCTCCTTCATGTCTGCAGTGCTTTACTCCCGCTGAGCAGAACTCCACATGAAGGTTTGCTTGGTTTATTCACGTCTCACCGGAGCGCTGGAATGTTTCGTTCCTCCGGCGCAGACCAGCAGATCCGTGAGCTTCAGCTCGGAGACGTGAAGCAGCCTCTTTACATGATCTGTGATCTCGCTCAGAAACCTCTGCTTTATCACGCTTCAGCTCCTTCATTCGCTGCAGGGATTCACAAAGTTTTTGTCAGCTGCCTGAATCCCTTTGAGTATTATAATATTATATATAATATTTATTTACAAAATGTTATTATAATGTTTGTAATATTTAAGTCCTCCTGGGATTTTAAGTTGAAATTTCAGTTCCAAAAATGATTAATCATTATAAAAAAATTTTTTTTAAAACGAACATCCATACATCTAGAATCCCACAGAAATGATCAAAAAAAAAATATATATATATATACACACGTGCACACACACACACACACACACACACACATATATATATATATATATATATATATAATTTATTTTAATTAAAAAATATATTATATTTTAAATACTACAAATAAATATATATATATATATATATATATTAGGGCTGGGCGATATATATCGTTCGATATTTTGCGCATTTCGTCAGTAAAGCCGGTTTTTTGATTAGCGGAAAATCTCCATCACCTGTTTTGAAATAGAGCGCCAGTTAATACACAGAGCCGTAGATCACTGACAAGCTACGCCAATTAATCACCCGCGAAAATGAACGCGGTATTGCGCAGCTTGTCAGTGATCTACGGCTCTGTATTAATGTAGCTAACAAAACAGGTGATGATGAAATTTCCGCTAATCAAAAAACCGGCTTTACTGACGAAATGCGCAAAATATCGAACGATATATATCGCCCAGCCCTAATATATATATATATATATATATATACACACACAGTATTTAAAATATTTTTGAAGTCCCCATGAGATTTTAAACTAATATATCAGTTCCAAAAAAAGATTAATCATTTAAAAAAAGTGATTAAATTAAATTTCAAATTGAATTTTAATCCATTATTCAGAAAACTGGTGGTCTTGTGTAGGTATGGTCGGAAAGGGGCGGAAAACTGGTAAATTTCCAGAAACTTTCCAGATTTTTTGCAAACTTCCCAGAATTTTTGAAAATCCTCGAAGCTTTTTGTAAAGTTTCTGGAAACATTCTGCCCTTTTGCAACCCTGTGTGTGTCGTGGATGATGGTCTGCGTTCCTGGCTGGATTATTTTCGGATCAAACCCTGAACTTTTGACATTCTCTGTGAATTCAGCTTTGTGTTGGTTCGTCGGCTCTGATTGGCCGGAGCTGATCTGACATCATCAGTCATTACAGGCCAGTTTGAAGTGAAGACGCTGGTGTGATTCAGTAATAGTTTATTCAGATCAGAACAGAAACACGAACAGAAGCATTCAGAAATTCACAGTGGCTGTAGTGTTTATACTGAGGACAGACGAGCGTTTACATTCCCAACCTGACCAGAGATCAGCTCGTTCACTTCATTCAGAAAACTTTTCATTGTGTTTATTTGACATCTGTGCTTGTAACAGAGACCTTTACAAAAATACTTAACAAAATAGCACTATGACAATATAATATATAGATATATATGCATCTATTATATATGTATTTGTTGATAATCACTACTAGAGCGAGAGACAGACAGACAGAAGACGGGAGGTACTGATGATTGTCTTACAGCAACAGCGTTTCACAGAGCGATTGATTGACGTCCAGTTTGTGTAGCTTATAATCACATATAAACAGCAGCTCTGCTCACGGGGAATCAGGAACTACAGGATGGCTGTGACGCCCTGCGCTCACTGCGAGGTGCAGAGGATTGTGGGTAGGGGAGGCTCAGGGCCGCTCCAGGAACCAGATCTCGTTCTGCCGGTGGGCTGCCGCGGGGTTGGTGTATCCGGCCACGATGAAGGAGTCGCTGACGCAGACGGCCGGACGGTCCAGAGACTCGGCCAGACTGTTGATCTCGTGGATGATGGTCAGCTCGTTAGTGGCGCCCGTGAACGCCCTGAGTCACATGACACGGGAAAGACGCAGGTTCAAAACCAGTTCAAATCATTTCGACTCGTTCCTCAGTTAGTCATGTTTACCATAGTACGCTTACAGTGGAGGTCTGCGGGATTCAGATTATTATGATACATGATTGGCTATTCTTCACTCACTGATGCATCTGCCAGACGCTTTTATCCAAAGCAACTTACACATTAACATTTGCTCAGAAGCCATGACCTTCAGTGTCAGTGCATTACTGTAATGGTGCTGTGTCCGTATTTTTCTCACCGGGTGTAGACGATAGCGGCGGGCCACTGCTCGATGACGATCTCGGGGTCGTACGGCCGCGGCGGGTCGCTCTGGTGCTGGGTGGGCAGGTAATACGCTACGGTCACGGCCCGCGACAGAGTGGTGTGCGTCTCATCGGTGCGCACCACCGTCACGATGGGTATCGTCATGCCCAGATAACTGCCTGCAGAGAGGAACCAATCCCAGTTTGAGTGAGCGTGTCTGAGATTATTATTTTGAATGTAATGTTTTAACACAGTTATTTTTTTATTTCAAGGAATCACAGTTTTGAATAAAAAATATTAGCAGATGTTACAATTAGACGCGCTGTCAGTCTGCCATTGCTAAGAGTTGATTTGAGCGCAATTAATTAAAATCAACTTATACAATTTCACATCAATTTTTTAAAAGTTTAACAAAAAATACATGTTTAGGGCCCTATGAAATGTTTTATTTTTTCTCACCATATTTTTTATTGTTATCAAATTCGGTTTTAGCATGCCTAATTATTTGAATGCATACTTGATTTATTCAAATTTATTCTTAAAATAGCCCTATGAAATGTTTTTTTCCCTCAGAAGTTCTGTGTTGTGTATTTACATTTTTCTGCTTATCAAATGAAGGCATAAAACATTAATTTCATTTATCTTTTAATTGAAAATCAAGCAAACTTTATTTTTTGGCAAACAAAGGGGATTTACTATTCAAATGAAAACATATTATTTTATTTTATTTTATTAGTAGTAGTAGGCTATGTTCATTCTACGTCACGTGCTTCAGTATGTGTGTAGTAAACGAAAATCATTCACAGAGACACCCAGAACAAACAGGATTCATATTTAAATGGTATTTTTGCGGCTTAATATTTACAGAAACTAGTCCATATTTAAGTGTAATCACCTACTTTTGATTAATTCATTCAAAATTTGACATTGTGACATTCCGCGTTATACAGTAAATTCTGGTTTTATGACTGGATTCTATGATTCCGTACGTGTTTTTCGCATCATGGAAATCATAGGGCCCTACAGACGTGGGAAAAACACAAGCTTGTGTGACGCCAGCTGAGTTTCTTTAACTCAAGTGCCTTGTTTTTAGATGCCGTTTCATGAGCAAAAGATACGAGACGTGACACAACGCGTCCTTCAAGCACAGGTTCACACAGAAAAACGATGCAAAGCTGTGCAGAACTGCTACTGTATGCCTGATAATTGATGTTTAATGATGCTGACAGACTGAAAGCTGCTGCTGTTTTCATTCACTGTTAATAATCATCTGTTACTGCTGTTACACTGACTTTCTGAGTCGACCTCTAAAACTGAAATGTCTACATTTTGACTAAGAAGTATTATGCATTTTTCATATTTCTGGACATACAGGATGTGTTTAAGACAAGCTTGTACAATATTTGCCTTCATATTTCATGCATCTTTTCTGCAAAGATATTTAACAAGTGAATTAGTTGTACGTTTATGTTGAACTTCATGTGTGCTAGCTGAGTGTGTTGATGGACCTGCTGAGTTCTGCTGGCAGATGTATCTCATGATCTTCATGAAGCCGTAGCAGATGCTCTGTTCATACGTGTCCTCGTGAACGGTGATACAGGCCCAGTGCGCTTTCTCATAGTGACGCTTCTCAAACACCACCTCACCGCACTACACACACACACACACACACACACACACAACAGCAGAGTCAGTGGAGGAACTGATCAAACACTCATATACAAACACATCAGAGAGCATTTGGTTTGATGTAATAGTTTGAGAAGCTGTGGGGAGAAGCGGTAGGTCTTATGTCTTGGTTTCATGTTGAAAGGGTGTTTGTTGTGAATATTTAGATGAGGTGACTTCTCCATTCTTTGTTTAGCTCACGGGAAGCATTTAAATCTGCACTCAAATCTACTCACCCTCTGATAAAAGTTGATCTAGTTCACATATTTACACATGTTGGAGGGGACTTACCTTTTTAGAAAGCTGTTGTTCAGCATTAGCTTATTAGGTTTACATTGAAATTTTATGAATTAAATGCTTACATTTTTTGTAATCTGTCTAAATGTTTGTATCTCAGGGGATACGTCGCTCTTTTAGGAGTATAAATCAAGATATTAAAACACATATATAGACACTGATTTTGTGGCTTGTGTTTTAGAAAATCAGATCTTTTTGTAATCTTGACAAAACGCATATCGTTGGAAAGGTCTGACAGTCAAGGATCCATATTTTGTAATACAAGTGATATTGTGACCGACAATGATTGATTTGTGACAGAAAACTGCATCAGAAGAATTCAATAGAGTTTGGGTGTAACCCAGAGGTTATTTTTGGTATAGTGCCCGAACAAAACCTCACAGGAACCACAATTGTTGTGATATCAACTTCAAATTTGGAACACAACTTGGATAGGCTTTGATTTCATAGAAATTTTAGAGTGCAACATTTTATAAAATATTTATTTTGTATAAAATAAAATAAAAATAGTATACTGCATGATCTTTACTGTAAACTTAAACTTTTATAACTTTTTTATACTTTCTTATTTTGAAATGCTTTCACTTCAGCAATAATCTGCTGTGTGTCTTCTTTAAAAGAGACCAACCTTAGGTTTGTATTCCAAAGCGTTCAGGAATAACAACCATGTTGTACAAGCATTGATAAACAAGTGTTCTGTTCTCAGTGAATTTATACCCAAAAGGAGTGACATATCCTGAGGGATACAAATATTAAAATCAAATAGAAGAGTCAAGTTTTGAAATTGTATTATTTGAGTTCCAATATGATGGAAAATAGCAATAAATTAATTTTCCGATGTCTCTTTATGGTTTTGCCCTTTTTAGGGTTAAATCTATTTGGCAAATGATTTATTGAATCGATTCAGAGAAATAAATGTTGACTTTGAGCTGTGCTGATATCTTGTGTGTTTGATGTTGATTAGATTGACCAGCGCTCTGCAGCAGATGCTGATGTGATTCAGCTTCTGGAGATTTCATAATATTCACTTTCAGCACCATATTTGTCACACCTGAGCCATTTTTATCCCATCCAGGGGCGTTTTTGCCTCCAGCTCTGGTTCGTTTCTGACTTTCATGGCAAGTGTCAATTAATGGAAGTAGGCGGAGTTAAATGATTTCAGCAGCCAATCAAACAGTGACTTGATTCATCATCCTCATGTCAGATTTAATGGCTAGACTGTGCTAGTTTGATTCCTCTGGTGTGGCGTTACGGTGTGTGTTCTCAGATGATTGGTCAGCGGTACGCACCTTCTCCTTGCGTGTGATGAGCGTGTGGGGCACCTGCTCCCGCGTGTGTGCGCCGTCGTTATTGGTGGTGATCTGATGGATGGGTTCGGCCATGTCTGTGGAACACGGAGCAGATTGACATCAACGTTCAGCTCGGACTCTGCTTCATCACACTGAAGGCTTGTTTATTGTGACTGTGTCATGATGTTAGGGTTTGGCTGACATTTGTTCCCGCTGTGACTCTCTGATCTGGTCACGAGGGGCTCTCTGGCCGAGCGTTAGCCGCACATCTGCCCCGCGGGACATCAACGAGCAGCGACAGCAAACACTTCATCAGTCAGTTTACCCAGAACCCTCTGCGTGGGCGAATTCAGATTTACACATCAGTCATCACGTACATATGAACAGATGAGATGTACAGTAGTGTGAGATACTGTAAATACAGTACCATGTAATTTTTTTTTTTTCTCAAGGAGAACAAATTTCTCTTAATTTGAAAAATTTAGAAACACATCAGGAACTTTAGGAGCGCAATAAAAATCTATCAAATAATGTTTAATAAAAGGATATGATGAGACATTACCAAGCAAAATTCATTTGAACCCAAAAAGTACACACTAGGTTTTTAGATATTTCTACTTAAACTGTTTAATTAATAATTAGAGGAATTAATATTTAAATGGAGAATTCTCCATGTAATTGTGTACTGTTGTGATGCAGCTAATTGTGTAAACAAAATACTAATAAAAGCCAGAAAAAAATACTGCATAATGTGGGACCTTTAATATAAACAAGGTTATTTTGAAATGTTGTATCACAATTTTAGTTTTCTGCCCCCAAGACATTTTAAAATAGACATTTTGTAAAAAGAGTTGTTATTTAAAACTTTGACCTTAAAAAATTAACTTTTTATGGACTTTCAGGGGCCTACTTGGTATTCACACTTAAAAATAGATTTGACAAAATCTATGAAAAATAAGAGTGATTATTCATTGGTTAAGTTTATTTAGCCGGCCACAGGGTCACACTTAACCTTGTATAAACCACAACCCTGACCGCTTCTGACAGTGTTTTAGATAAACCAGTGTATACTACAGACTCTAAACACACTGTACAGTAAGATTTAGTGTGAGGCATCATGAACAAACAATCATTACAGCACTTACTCATCTGGTTAATGATTCCAGTTCATTGTTAATTCCTGTTGCTTCACAATGAATTTGTGTTAATTATACAACTTAACACATTAGTATGTGTAGAAATGAACATTAGTTCATGATTCGCCTTATAATAAATCATGTAAACAAATTAAAGCTTACTGTAAGGTGTTCATTGTAAACAACCATGAAGAGCGATCGATGATTACTGTAATGTGAGCACCGCGCTGATGTTTGCTCTTCACGTGTGCAGTCGTGTAAAGCGCTTTACTGGACTGGATTAGGAAGGCATTGGTCTGGACCAGACGAGCCTGATAATCTCTGAGATCTCAGCGCTGCTCCACAAACACACGTCACCTGACTCACAGTCAGAACAAACCCTTCACAGAGCGCCAGACTGACCGTTCAGATTCCAGCGCTTCACAATCATTTTGTGTTATGAACTCTCTCTCACGCATACTAACGGCTGCGTTCGATAGCACGCAGAGAGCCGAGTCCGTCAGCGTCCTGTGATAATCTGATGAACTGGGTCAGAGAGACGCAGCACACGAGAATCATGGGAAAATCCTGCTGCCGCGGCCTGGCTGAGAGTCATGCATACGTGCATGAGCGCACATCCGTCTCAAAACAAACAAAACATGGAGATTTGGGGCTATTTTGCTTCCATATCATTCAGACTAGTGGAAAGAAAACATCCAAAATACATTGTTTATTTTATTGCACTTTTATTTATTTGCATGTGTAGATTCCATCTAACACCAAACTGGCCATTTTCATCTGCTGTTGTGGACTCTAATATGTGTAATATGTATATTTGTAGCAATAGCCAACAATACATTGTACGGGTCAAAATGATCCATTTTTCTTTTATGCCAAAAATCATTAGGATATTAAGATCATGTT
>JAFVLL020018868.1:0-32163 GCA_021397915.2 Tor tambroides
TTATCATATTATTTTAATGTATTATCTTAATTATGATCACACTGGTTTGTAGTGCAAACAGTTTTAGCCTTTACTGCATGTTGTTATTCTCCTCGTTATTTACCTATAGTGGCTAATGAACCGGAAATCTCACCCATAGGCTTACTTCCGCGTTGAAGAAAAAGGTGGATATTGTTGAACTAACGTGGTTCAAACGACGGAGATGCGACCGTTTTCGGGAAACAGTCGTGACTAGATAGTTCGTTTACAAAACGATGCATCGTACTATGGTGGTTAATCAGCGAGTTACGTCGTTGTTCGGGAAACACACCCCTGTTCGTTTTCTTTGTTTTACAATAGTAAAACATTTTGCTGATATTGTGAGTGCACACAAATAAAATTATTTGCAGCTTTGAATGATGTATACTCTTACCTTTATGAGGAAAAATTACGGCGTATTTTAATTTTCCACTCTTATTAAGAAATAAAAATGCAAGTGGTCTCGCTATATCGCCTCCATGTCCTTCAAAGCGCGCTTCAGCTTCCACTTTTAGCACAAACGATTTGATATGTATCACACATTTATCTTAAATTTTTTAATTTATATTGTGAAATGCATGAAGTTTTTTATGTCTCAAATAGTGTTTATTTGAGAAGGCTAAACTGATCAAAATATGCTCAACTCACTGTCTGGCGCTGGCCGCTTGGTATTTAAAAAAAAATAAAAACTTGAATTTAACAAACATAAAATGTTTCAATCATGTTTCTAAATTAACTTAATAAAGAAACTAAACGAAATATAACCACTTTGCCATAAAAAACCAAAGCTGAACTTTTTTAATGGCTGTAACAGCAGCTGTGTAAAGGGGAAGAGAGAGAGAGAGAGAAAAAAAAAGACACGGGCTCGGGTCGGACTCGGGCAGAAAATTCTGATAAGCTGTCGGACAAGGGCCGGGCCAGTGCAGGGCTCTATATTCGTTCCCTTGTTTCAATCAAAATATCTCCCTTGGCTCGGCGGGCTCCCAATCTGCCCGGGCCCATATGCACCTGCATACCCTGCATACCCAGACACTACGCCCCTGCTTAAAGCTGAAAATTCAACTTTAACATCACAGGAATTAATTACATTTTAAAATATATTCAAATAGAAAACAGTCATTTTAAATTGTAATAATTTCTACAATATTACTATTTGTACCTACTGTATTTTTGATCAAATAAATTCAACCTTGGTGAGCATAAGAGACTTCTTTAAATAACAATCCCAAACTTTTGAATGGTAGTGTACAACATCAAATAGCTAAAATAAATAAACATGTAATTTTTCACAGAAGTGTAAGTTACTGTATTTAAAAAAATTACACATATATAAAAATTATATATATATATATATATATATATATAGTAGTCAACATTTGAAGTAGATCAAGTTCATCAAAGTCGTTCTAAGACAAGAACGCATTTTGATTTTAGGTTAACTTGATGAAAGGTTTCGATCCACTTCAAGTGTTGACGAACTGTAAAATAAATTAAAATAAAAATCCATAACCCTAACCATTAAAAAGAATATTGTTTCCTGTCTTCGCCCTAAACTTAACCCTGGAATATGATTGGTGAATCAGAGTGTTGTTCCATGACTAACAATTACATTGATCCAGCAACATCAAACAAGGTAATCCTCGTACATACCTGTTCACGAGCGTTTCTCTCTGCGGTGCCCCTCATGCTGCCGTGCGAGGGGGATGGAGAGGGTGGTAAGGAGTGCTGGGGAGGGTACTTGTTCTTCAGGTGGTCCATGAAGGCGTCCCGCTTGCGTTCCATGTCGGCCTTGTGCAAGTTGGTGAGGGCCTCCAGGCTCTGGGCGGCGATGACCGTGTGCCGGTGCTCAGAGGTGTGGACCAGCCCCACGTTGGAGAAGCGTCGCGCGCTGTTTCCCAGCGTGCGATATTCACGCGGGTACTCCAGGTCATCGGTGGAGATCATGTGACCTCCGCCACGCTCCGGGTCTGGTTTGAGAGAGAGATGGAAGGGGGCGAGGAGGAGTTGAGGAACGTGAAGAGGGTGGCACCAGCATCCATTCGGTCATGCATGACCACGCGCATACATGCAACAGCACAAACACATTCACAGACAGAAAGTGGAGGAGAATGGGGTGAAGGGGAGGAAGAGAGAAAAATGGGATGAGATGTTAGACTTATTACAACAGAAAGGAGCACAAGAGCGAGTGGCTGCTCCCTGCAGAGTTATTGATCTCAGGTTTAGTCGAAAAGAAGGAACTAAGGAAAAGCAAAAGCACTGAGCTATAGATCAGAATAAAGAATGGAACCAAAATTTCTCTGTAGGAGATTACATTTTTGCTTTGCCTGTCGATTCGCTTTTGTCATCCGATGTGGCATTTCTTACTTTCTGAGCATACATACTGGATCACACACCCCAAATGCATGCTCCTCTGCATGCAAATTCACATATACTCACATGAAAATATGTTTATACAAGCTGGGAGAGAAAAGCGTTTGAAAAATTGACTACAGAGGTCAGGGGCATCATGTACAATTTTTTGAAGGGGCACCAGTGGCATTTCAGGCTCATTTTATGCCCTAGACGAGATAAGTGCTTTTAAGCACTTTTCAGGAACTTAGAGAAATAGTTCACACAAAAATGAAAATTCACCCTCAAAAATCATTAATTCACCCTCAAACCATTTAACGCATCAAAAATTAAGGCTGAAGTATGTGACAAAAGCAGTATGTCAGAATTCACAGTACTCATAAAAGAGTAGGCAAAAAGTACCCTGATGATCTACTTCAGACGAGATTCTGAAGTGCGCATCCAATTATTATCTCATGAGGCCACAGGAGAGGATTTCTGAATGCCAGTGAAGTGATGCAACTGACGCTGGTAAATCACATGACAATGACAACATGGCAAAAGAAGCACGCACAGATTACATTCAAGCAACACATTTTACAACCCCAATTCCGGAAATGTTGGGACATTTTTAAAATTTGAATAAAATGAACTAAAAGAATTTCAAATCACATGAGCCAATATTTTATTCACAATAGAACATAGATAACACAACATAAATGTTTAAACTGAGAAATTTTACAATTTTATACACAAAATGAGCTCATTTCAAATTTGATGCCTGCTACAGGTCTCAAAATAGTTGGGACGGGGACATGTTTACCATGGTGTAGCATCTCCTCTTCTTTTCAAAACAGTTTGAAGATGTCTGGGCATTGAGGTTATGAGTTTCCGGAGTTTTGGTAATGGAATTTGGTCCCATTCTTGCCTGATATATGGTTTCCAGCTGCTGAAGAGTTCGTGGTCGTCTTTGACGTATTTTCCGTTTAATGATGCGCCAAATATTCTCTATAGGTGAAAGATCTGGACTGCAGGCAGGACAATTCAGCACCCGGACTCTTCTACTACGAAGCCATGCTGTTGTAATAGCTGCAGTATGTGGTTTTGCATTGTCCCTCTGAAATACACAAGGCCTTCCCTGATATAGACGTAGTCTGGAGGGGAGCATATGTTGCTCTAAAACCTTTATATACCTTTCAGTGTTCATAGTGCCTTCCAGAACAGGTAAGCTGCCCATACTGTATGCAGTGGTTTCTGGAAGTATTCCTGGATCCATTTAGTAATGTCAATGACAGAATCATGCCGATGAGTGATTCAGTGTCGTCTGAGGGTCCGAAGACCATGGGCATCCAACAAAGGTCTTCCTCCTTGTCCCTTACATGCAGAGATTTCTCCAGTTTCTCTGAATCTTTTGATGATGTTATGCACTGTAGATGATGAGATTTACGTTGAGGAACTCTCAATTTGACGTTGAGGAACTCTTGTTTTTAAAGTATTCCACAATCTTTTTACGCACTCTTTCACAGATTGGAGATCTTTTCTTCTGAAAGACTCTGCCTCTCAAAGACATCCCTTTTATAGCTAATCATGTTACAGACCTGACGTCAATTAACTTAATTAGTTGCTAGATGTTCTCCCTGCTAAATCTTTTCAAAATTTCTTGCTTTTTCAGCCCTTTGTTGAACCCATGCCAACTTTTTTGAGACCTGTAGCAGGCATCAAATTTGAAATTAGCTCAATTAGTGGATAAGTGTGTAATATTTCTCCATTTAAACATTTGTTATTTTCTCTATGTTCTATGGTGAATAAAATATTGGCTCATGGGAGTCTTTTAGTTTTAATAGTTTAATAGTTGATAGTTCACCTTCAGTTGTTGGTCCCCATTGACTTGCATAGTGTTTTTTTTTTCCATACTATGGAAGTCAATGGGAACCAGCAACTGAAGGTGAACTATCCCTTTAAGAAGATGAAAAAAAAAAACAGGTGAGGAAAATCTGTTAAAAAAAAGAGTGATTCTATAATATAGTGAAACATGTGACCTACATTTTATTCCACAGATACTTGCAAATTGCAGTTACAGCATCTACCAGCAGGGGCAAACTGAACCATGCTAACCAGCCAAGCCTTGACACATTGGTTTACTGTTCGGGCCCCCTCAGTTTAAAAGTGCATGACACTTCTGACAGAGCGGCACAAATATGTTTACGCATTCCCAAACTGCCTCTAAGGACAAGAGGCACAATCTAATGCACATGTAGCTTCACTACCCCTCTCACTCACTCATATAGACAGGTGGCTAATGCACATGGCACGCAGACAACACCGGGCCAGGCAGTATGCAGAGACAAGACATTGACATACAACTGACAAAATCAGTGGAACAAAATGACAAGCCAGTCAGAGGCTCTGATTGGCCAGAGGCAGGCCGACATGAGAGGATGGGAGTAGCTGGGTATGGTTACCTTGCTTCGGAAAACAGGCCCCAATACTGGCTGAAGAAAAAAACAAAACAACGACCACAGTTAAGCTTCTCATTCTCTCTTTCATTCCCTTTATCTCTCTTTCATATACATGCACGATAATTGGCTTTGGTGCTGTTGGCAAGAATTGATTCCCAAATTATCTCTCTCTTTTGTATTATGCAAAAGGAATAGGAACATTGTTCAGTCAATAACACAAAAAATGAAATCCTACATGAGGAGCAAATTCTCTGACTGCTGTTCACAAAATATAGAAAGGCGCTTCTCACATTGCTGCTGTCGTGTTTTTTTTGTGTGTGTGTGTAAACAGAAGCTTTCGGTAAACATCCTCAATAAGAAAGGGGTTCCAACCGAAAACCTTCCTGAGCACCTTCTGTCAAGAATTTATGAGTCCTTAAAGCCTCTGAACAAACAAATTCAAACACCCACACAATCATTACATTAAACTTTAAATTTAACAATCATTCCTCCTTCTAGCTACTGCTCTTCACTTATTTTCTCTTTCACATGGTAACAGACTCAAACCTTATAACCTCTTATGACTAACACATCAATAAATACATCTTACAAGAACCGATGTTGTGAGGCGTTTGTGTGTGTTAGGAAAGTTTTCAGCAGGGAGTGAGGTCAGAGAAGGAGGTATTGGCCCTGATCACTTGTGTGGAGTAATTCTGTTAATAAAATGTTCATGAAGTACCTGAATGTTTTAGTGGGCTAAAATCTAGCCCCTGGTGATGGAATACTGCATTTAAATCTGAAGCCAGATTACAGGACCATGCTGAGCATAACAAAACTGCTGAAAGCTGCAGGTGACATAGTGCTCGAATTATATCTTCACTGATTTGTTTGTATGTTACTTCATTTATTCATCATGCCATATAGATTTATTATTTCACTAATCCATTCCATAGTTCCTTGTTAGAACAATTTACTGTATGTACAACAAACTTGTAGTTAATGTATAGTAAACTGTCAGTACTGGCAAATAGCTCTATGGCAAACTTTTAGCAAACATACACTACCGTTCAAAAGTTTGGGGCCAGTAAGAATGTTTTTGAAAGAAGTCTCTTATGCTCACTAAGGCTGCATTTATTTGATCAAAAATACAGTGAAACAGCTGTATTGTGAAATTTGATCACAACTTAAAATAACTTTTCTATTTTGATATATTTTTAAATAAAGCCTTAAAAGCCTTTATGTTTTATGCATTATAAAGGGTTATTAAAGGGTATAATTCATTACAATTATTCATAATGTGTGCTGTAATACATTATATCTTGTAAATAATTATAAGCGAATTAAAAATACATAGTGTAACAATGAATTGATAAGTGTTGTATTAACTGTGGTTACAATTATTCATGAGATTGTACAATGCATTATAAGGTGCATTACAAGGCATAATTAATGCATTGAAACTACTTCTATAGTGCATTACACATAAAGGCTTAGTAAAGTGTTGCAGTATTTTGTTTCTATAATAGCAGTGCTGAATTTTCGGCAGCAAATCTTTAGTATCACATGATCTTTCAGAAATCCTGTTTAACTTTTGTCTGTCGAAAAGAGTTTGTGCTGCTTAATAGTTTTGAGGAAACCATGATACTTTTTTTTTCAGAATTTTTAAAATAACAGCATTTATTTGAAATTTAAATCTTTTGTAACATTATTTTTACTGACCAAACTTTTGAGCTGTAGGCTAGTGTAAATATCTGCCACTAGTAGCAAATAGTGCAGTGACGTGGCAACAACAAATTATTTACAAATTTGCTAAATTAAAGTGTGATTATTCACATTCTTCTAATTTTGTTAATGTAAATTAGGTGAGAAATGTTTGAGAGGCTGTCATAAGTAGTATGAACTGTTGTGATGAACTGGCACTTAATATATTATAATAATATCTATTCTATTCTGTTCTGTTCTGTTCTGTTCTATTCTGTTCTATTCAAATACATGCCATTTTAAACTTGAGAAAACAGAATGAAGACCCAAAGTCATTATTTCTGTGAGGAACAACATATCATGTACTTCCAGCTCAGCGGGATTTGAATCACTCTTTTCACTGACTCAGCTGTCACCGTGGTCTCCCTATTGCCTCTTCACCTCCTTCCAGGAAGCTTGGGGCTAAAAACACCATCACCATCCAATGAATTATTCACCTATTATTTAAAGCATTGAATCTGAAAGCAGCTGGTGTTTTACTAAGCAGAGCTGGTGCTTTAAACAAACATCAGGGTTGTTCTGAGAAACAGACAGCAGCGGTGCTTCTGAGGAACGGCTAAATTGAATGACCTTGTGGTTAATGTTGTTAGCATTGAATACTTTAATAGCACTCATACTCTCCTGAGAAGGAGCATTATCTTTCAGAGAGCAGCCTGTTGAAGGACAGACGGAACTGATACCGACTTACCATGATACTTGCTCTAGGGAATTTGAACCACTAATACACCCTGACAATGTGACTAAACTATGTAAGCTTTAGCAATAAGAGCTTTGAATGGAAGCAAGAAGGACATGTTCAATTCACTTAAACAGGCTGAATAATTGAGTGATATCACTGCGTTAAAGTTGCTTTGTTCAGAGAACAACTACATATTGGTGACTGCACTAATAAAACCGAGCCTATGGTAATTTGATGGTCTTTTTAGCAATTATTATTTTTTACAGTACATTGTGAAATCTCATTCATTTTAATATATTTTAAAATGTAATTTATTCCTGTGATGGCAAAGCTGAATTATCAGCATCATTACTCCAGTCTCCAGTGTCACATGATCCTTCAGAAATTATTTTAATATGCTGATTTGCTGCTCAAGAAACATTTACTAGTATCAGGATTTAAAGTTCAAATTAAAAATGAAATAAATAGAAATCTTTTGTAACATTCTAAATATCTTTACCGTCACATTTTAAATCAGTATGACATGAAATGAATAAAAGTATTAATGAAAAATATTAATTACAGAAATATATACAGACACAAATACTATAAAATTATTAAATAATTTCAATATTTTTTATTATTATTAAGTAGTTTCAATAATAGTAGTTGTAATCCTCTAACTATGGTAAAAACCTTGGTTTTACTTGTGGATATTGTGGCTTTACGTAATACATTAATAAAAATGCTAGAGCTGAAGCATAATTACTATGCAAAAATTACAGTAAATTTACATTTAATGTGTATGATAAATAACGCAATCACATGCAGCTCTGCTCAGAGCTGTATTAAATTAAAGTAAGGCAGTGCAAAGTCAAAGGGGGCCGCTTCGGCTGAATTTGAGTCCACAATGGGCCAGATTAATGCAATAAAGCCAAAAGGCTTCAAGCATTGATTCCAAGAAAACTGCACCCTGCTGTCTCATTCTCTCATCTCAGATCATATACCTTCAGCTACTCATTCTCCTAATAAAGACAAAATGCTGGAACAAAATAACCATCTTGAGTATAAGGAAACAAAGGGCATTGATTTGACCTGTGCATGGAAGCAGATATCATCAGCAAAGGGAGTCGACCCAACTGATGTGCTAAAAGCAGGTAACTGCCGCAGGCACAGAGAAAGAGAGAGTGAGCACACAACGCCGGAAGTGGAGACGGGTTGTTTGCCTCCATCCATCACAGAAGCCAAGCTAGAATTACTCTGACAGGCAAAATCAATGCAAAATAACAGCCTGAGAACATGTTAGCAAGACCTTTTCAAAAAGTACAAGAGAACAATGATGTTTAGCGAGCAAGAGGGAGTGAGGGAGAGAAAATGAGAGCTAACAAACTCTAAACACTAGAGCCATCTTTATCCCACTGTTATGAAGAACTACTGTTTGCAAAGGCAATACTTGTGCTCAATACAATGTGTGTCTTTGTGAATTTTCTGATAACTTTACAGCACAGGCTTGTATTGCTGCATATTTATTCTAGAGACCTTTTTTTATCTTCCAGAGATTAGAATGACTTGAGCTCCAGCTTTAGTTTGCAGCTAAAAAAATAATAAGAGAAGCAATTTCAAATTCCTAAATTAAAAAAGTTTCCATCCGCATCATAGTGGCAACACTAGCATGTTAAAATAAAAAAGAAAAATGATGGAACTATGGATAAGTAAGTGGAAATGTGTGACTGCAGCTGCACCCAATCAAAATATGCCTGTGAAGCAGGTGACCAATCAGAGAAGAGAAAATCCCTGGCACATTCTAGGACACTGGACAGTAAAGAATCAGCAATGACATCAAAGGCTACATATTTTGTATTGAAACACACAAACAGTAGTTTAAGTTTAGCACCCTAAACGTACATCTTCTAATGCCTCCCGTCTCATCTTCCCCCTGGCCGTTCCTTTAACCACAGCGAAACACACACATGCTGCCATTAGGGAGACAGACTGCCTTCTGCTCGCCTGGGAGCCCATCAGGAGCATATGGAGAGGAGAGAGAGGAGGAGGTTATGAATGATGGGGAGGCAGAGGAGAGACAGGAAGTAAACAGGCAGGGGTGTCATGCACCAATTTGTTTTGAAGGAAGACCAGTGGCAGTTCTGACACTCTTGGACTGGAAAAATGGAATATATATGTATATATTTATACAGATTAGGTTCAGTAAGATTACTTTCATTCAGCAAGGATGCATTAAATTGATCAAAGGTGACAGAAAAGACATTTAAAATGTTACAGAAGACTTTTATTTCAAATAAATGATGTTCTTTTGAACTTTCTATTCATCAAAGAATCCTGGAAAATGCATTATGGTTTCTTTCCACCGTGTTTCCAAATTGATAATACTAAGAATTGTTTTGTTTTTTGAGCAGCAAAACAGCATATAATGATCATGTGAGACTGAAGTAATGGCTGGCATCAAAAGAACAGAAAACAATAGAAAACTCATACTAACATATATATATATATATATATATATATATATATATACACACACATACATACACACACACATACACACATATATATATATATATATATATATATATATATATATATGCTAATTCCATTTAAGTGAGCATGTATTCTTATACATATGTTTGAGGTATATCCTGAATTTCTCAGAAAGAAACGAAACCACTGCTAAAATAAGATCACAAGCTGAGTTTATTGATTCAACACAGTACAAGAGACACTTCTCCTATCTGTTGCTTTTTCGTTCCTGCTTACCCTTTGATTTTGTAATACATGACATAAATCCTACAAAGTTACAGTACAAAAACATCTTTACTTAAATACACACAGATGTGCCCAGAAGCTTCCATTATGCTCATTATGCAGCAAACACACAAAGCCAGTACTAAACATCGGAGGCTGTTGTTTATCATCAGTGTTTTAGTGCACACACTAAAACAGCAACAGCCTGTTTTACAATGGCCTCTAGTGTTTGGCTGTTCAACAACAATACTGGCTTTTCACCAAGGACCTTTTAAAGGGTGGAATATGTCATTTTTGTGCCACTAGTGTCACCCAAGTTGTCAAGGTGTTGCTGGTTAGCATAACCCCGTTAGACCCTCCTGGCAGATGCAGTTACTACACACTTTGTAGGCCAAAAACATATTTCTCCTTTGAGCCATTCAAAATTAACCATGTATCCCAAAATCTCCCAAACGTATTTGTTAGCCAAGCCCTTTGACCTAGAGCACACATTCAGATAATTAAACAACACATTTTTAAGTTCACAGTCGGCTAATGGTCACATGAGATGCAATAAAATATTTCTTTTGTGTGTGTATGTTTTATCTAGACTGATTTTAATGTAAATTATTTATTTATTATAATTAATTATTAGCTTTTCATGAAAACACAAAGCCCCAGGGGTTCGCAAAGCCCAACCAAATAAGACTTAAACTGTCTTATTTGACAAAATGGAAAAATGAATCTCATAAATTCCCTTTTCGATTTAGCCATCACATCCAGAACGTACAGTAAGAACTAATTGAATTAAACTAATTAATTCCTTTGGTATTGTAAACGCTGCACATTTCACATTCAAAACATTGCAATTATTTTAAAAAGCCAAAGGCATATTCTAAATGGAGCCCTATCAAATGTAATGACTTATTCAGGGTGAATTAGTCTGGTGGATATACAGTAGAGAGAATAGCTGAAACACACACACAAAAGCAAAAAATCAGTTAATTCCAGGAGATATGTAAAATCCATCCAGTGGGAGGAGGTGCCATCGGTCAGATGTTGTTAAACAAAACTAAACAACTGCAACTGTTCAATCACTCCTCCTCTCTCTTTCTGTGGTTGCAGACAGAGCAAAGAGACCTTTCCTCGCTGTTGTATAATTGCTATTACCGCCTAGGGGCCATCAAACTGACTGAGAAACAACTCTTTCTCTAACAAGTCCATTATGGATGAGTCACACAATCAGAAACACATTTAACAGACATACACGAACTGAGAAAAACAAACAAAAGCAGCAGCGCATGGCCATCTCTCTATCTGTTGCATGCGGTGTCCTATCTCCCCGTCTTCAACATCGGATGTTTGAGAAGTGTTCATTATTTAGCTTTGCCCTGGAAGATTTGATTAGACTCAAACAGTGAGATTGCGAATCAATCTGGTTTCGCCCTTAATGTTCACAATACCGTTATACAAACACTCACTCACTATGGTTGGGGCGGATTACCAGCTTGTTTGTTTCCCCTGGTGTTAATAGCAGGCTTTTTAATTAAACTAAACAAGAGATCGCCATCCCCCGTCTCTCTTTTCTCAGTCGCTGTGGAGACTCATCCCACGAGTAATTACAATAACAAGACTGCTAACAATGTCAATGTTTGATGAGACAGAGGCGGTTTTTAAACTTAACAACGAAAATTTTAATACACATAAGCGTGTGTATGTATGTCTATGCAGGATTCATCTTTAATATGCTTCTGAAAACCATCAGAGACATCATTAAAGGAGCTGAGAGAGAAACACTTCATCTGCTCGTAGTTTTGCTCCACAGACCTTCAGTCTAGCAGAACACTTACTGTCAAACGGTTTCAGATAGCAGTCGATCACAGATGTACAGGAATGTAAAATCAAATCAGATGCGCGATATTATAAATGAAATATAATTAAAAAGGCTGTTATTACTTGCTACATAATCACAGTTGGGGAGATATGCTCAGATTAGATCAACATTGCCACTACGATAGCAAGTGTGATATTGTATACAGTTAAATAAACAAGAAGCTAATATTGAGTAACTTAGACATTAATGACACAATATTACCAGTTACTTTGTACATGTCTGCTTTGCAAATGAAACTGTTTCAAATAAGTAAAAAGTGTGAACTGTTATTGATGATTTGTTCCTGAATGAATCAGTGTTTCATTCAGTGTTTTTGAATGAAATGGTCGAGTGAATAATTCAGTGATTCGCTTATGAAAGCATTTGTTCCTGAAGGAATCAATGCATTTAAAAGAATGAACTGAGTGAATGATTCACTGAATCACTCATAAAGACCTTCTGGTGTAACAAAGAAAACGGATGATTGTCATATACTGTGTATTTTTGATGCAATCTGACTGGTTTCACTAGCATTTATGTAATAATTTCTAAGTGTGTCTAATGATTTTACTCCTAAAACTACCGTCAGTTAATATGTGTAAACCAGTACAAATGAAAACATCTGCACAAGTAGAATGTTTCAATCACTGCGATAATAAGACTGCTACCAAATTTTACCCAAACAGGAGGATTGTAATTACTGAAAAACTAAATTATTATTATAAATATTTGATGTTTTAATTTTAACCTTCTTTGCACACACACTCACCCCCTAGTATAAAATACTAATGGTTTCAGGTCTGCTAATGTGACAGTACCAGTCAGGTGGAGTTAGGTCAGGTTTTAGTTGAATGCCAGTGCAGACTAATCCTTAAAATCAGCAGGAAATTATAGCATTCAGACACACACAGACATCAACCTGTTCCCACCTACATGATCTAAATTCGGTTAATCACTGTCTGCATGAGACTTCATTAGCTTGAACACTGCATAAAATAACCAATTCCTCAAAACAGATTCACATAGACCACTTTATAAGGGAATTTCTTAAATATCATGAAAATAAACACAAAGCAGGAAGGAGAGAGACATGAACGTTTGTTTCATGAAAAGTTGAGTCACACGAGGTTCTGCATCTCCAGTTATTTAACTGTTATATAATGCAAGCAAAGAGCAGGAAGGTCCAGCATTAAAACAGGTTTATTTTGGATGGGACTGTTGCCAGCAGCAATATTTGACTCTATTTCTCTCTGCTTCTTTTCCTTTCGCTCTCTCTCTTTTTATAACTGCTGAAATAACAGGGTCTGCCAGGTCAGACGTGTTGGAGAGCTACGCGTGCTTCTTCACTCATCTCTTTACCTCACAGTGAAGAAGCAGGCAGAAGAATCGACCCACTTTCAAGTTCTCCCAAGAAAGACAAGCGGTCCCGCTCCACGCTGCCCACTTCACTGACGCACACAAAAGAGCATCACATTTATATTTTAGGCCTTCATAATTCCTTTAAAAATCCTTGAGATTTTGCAATACCATTTAGGCATGCATCGCTTTTTCATTCATTAAGTGATGGATTTAATTTAAAACAACTGAAATGAATGAATCAGAGTTGATGATTAGTCTATTCCTTTATTGGATGTGAGGCGGCAGATGTTAAGCCTGCTACGGGAGGCTGAAGCTTTATAATCATGATGTCATAATGATGTATAACTTGAGGATAAAACCTGATTAAGCCTTTGACAGTGAAATTAAATTAAATTAGTCCTATGAATCTATACAAATTAGCGATTATTGTATGCATATAAACTATCCTCAAACACTCTTTCACTGTTCAACACACACACACACAATCCCTTTCATGCGTTTCCTCACTGATAATATCATGTAAACATAAATATGTAAGACAATGTCTAATAATTAGAGCAGAATAAATTTCACATAAATTTGCATGATAAATCACCCTGCAGTTTTTCTGGCTGACCTCTGAAGGATAAAGGTCATGGGGAATTAGAGTAAAACTGAATCTTAACTTTATCATGATTAAATAAAGTCTACTGCTGCACACGGTTATGAGATATGTGTGGATGAAAACACATTGAATATACTAAACACTAAAAATACAAACCAGTGTAATGTTTTTTGCATTTGCTTTTTTATTTTCAGTTTTCATTTAACTTTAGTTTAAGTTTTTTAGTACTTAAACTTCTTTCAGCTCTTTTTCAGCCAAGGTTTAAGTTGTTTTTTTTTCATCTAATATGTATATTTTATTTTATTCCAACTTTATTTCAGTTACCAAAAGAGATTTTGAATAGTTCAGTTTTACTAAGCAATAACGAATGACACTGCTGCAAACTTTAAAAACAAGCACAACAGAAAAAGCTTGAATCAGACTGACTTACGGTGAACCCAGAAAAAAGCATAGGCATAGTGAATGTAGATGAAAAGAAAAGGCTGGTTGAGTTATAAATAAGGCAAGGCTGATGCAAATATTGCATAAAGTGGGTGTGCAGAACGTTTGTGACCTAAGAAAACATCTGATATCAGACTGCACAATGCTCTAGTACACCTGTACACACAAAAGAACATCTTTAAGGGGTCATATGATGCGATTTCAAGTTTTCCTTTCTCTTTGGAGTGTTACAAGGTGTTCATGCATAGATAAGATCCCTAAAGATGCAAAGACTAAAGTCTCAAAACCCGAGAGATATTCTTTATAAAAGTTAAGACTTGTCTACGCATTCCCAAAACCGCTCGTTCAAACACACCCCCACATCTCTACGTCACGATGTGGGGAGATTTGCAAAACACCTCCCAAATGTTCACGCAATGAAAGGCAACATGATTTTTATTCTTGCTGTAGTATTGTTGCAGCCGCCGGCGCCATGTCGTGGAGACACTGTGTTTCGTTTTGAAAGCAAAATTACTTTGTTTGGGTTTCCAAAAGAGGACACAACTAGAAATCAGTGGTTAAGTTGTACTTACAACACTGTTTCAGAACAGTTCAACCCAAATATTAGAGTGTGTGCGGTGCAATTTATGGAGGACTATTTCCTGAAACTGACAGGAGAGTAGCCTTGCTTGCAGGCTCGCACAAAGGCTGTTTCTATAAAGTGGGGCAATTCCAACTTTGCAAGGACAGTCTGGCGCTTCTGACTCACAGCCTGTAAGTACGTTTCTGCTACTGACAATTCAAACGTGAGTTTTGAGCAGTGTAGAGTAGTGTTTGTTGTTTGTCGTTTCTCCGATCACAAATGCAGACATTGTAACGTTTAAATAAAAGACAGTATAAGTCATTATAATCAGTAATTATGTCCCAACTGGATGCAACAAATGCCTCGTTTGTAATGGGTTTTATTGTTTTAGTCTCATCTCGCCGGGAAAGGCCATCACAATATGGTGAGGGGCGTAACATTTCCGTCTCACGCTTGAGGTATTTGGCCAATCACCATGCACCAAATAGCTGGCCAATCAGAGCCCACCTTGCTTCTCAGAACGATGAGCTTTGTAAAAATCGACATGCTTCAGAAAGGCGGGGCATAGAGGAGCAAAAATAATGTACAGTATGTGGAAAATAATGTGTTTTTTGAACCACGAACCACATAAACACATTGCATTACACCAAATACACAAAATAATGTTCTTTTTAGCAACGTCATATGACCACTTTAATTGAACACAATCAATGCATGATGAGTAATACATTCTTGAAAAAAGAAATATTAGCAAATTAAGCAAAGGGAAAGAACTGAAGTCCTTTGCGGAAAAATTTATTCACCATGACAAACCACAGATTCAGAAATATTTTATGTGCCCCATTCAATAAACAAACAATTCCATGAAGAGGCCTTGTGAATAAACTACTTACAGTTCATCCAAAATTGAACATTCTGTTCTCATTTACTCATCTTCAATATTCTTTTTTTTTTTTGTGAGCTGTCCCTTTAAGACTTCAAGGTGACTTGATAGAGTTCCCTGTTCTGCCCTGCTATGACCATGAATGAGATCGAAACTTGAATCAGATTAAGTTGGATGATGAACACTGACACTGTTATTTATATGAACTAAACCAACACTGAACTCACAAAATAATACTACTACTGTCTTTTAGAGCTGCTTTATAGCAGAATCTGAACAATTAGCTGAGTTTCCATTATTATTGCTTCTGCTTGTTTATTTCTATGAAGCTGCTTTGACAATCTGTATTGTATAAAGCACTATAGAAATAAATGTGACTTTATTTGATTATGACCATGGTACTCTAGCTGTTCCTGCTATAAATAAATCACTTATTTAAAAGCAAAACTAACTAAATGAGAAGTTAGAGGACTTTATTTTCCAAAAACGTCACTGAGTACTAAGGAACTCTTTGAAACTGTTGAAAATGACAGTTTTAGAAACTAAACATGTCATCAGCTTCAGCAGGTCACATGCTGTACATTTGCAAAGGAAATGATGAGTCATTGCTGTATCTGGCTGATGTTGTTTTTTTATCCAGGATGAGGGCATTGTGTTTTACTGCGTGTGTTTGCTCATTTGTTTCTGGATAGAGAATGTTTCCTCCATTGATTCTGTTGTATTGACTTTGGCTCAGAGACTCCCAAGTGCTATACATGAATGCCTCATGAGAAGACATTGAAGTCAAACCGAGGGCATTCTTACACCGACAGAGCAAAAGAGACATCCTTCTTCTTAACTTAAAGTTGTTGTAGAAAGTTAATAAGGCAAAATTTGCCATCTTTGCTTACAAATGCTCAGTCAAGGACAAGAAATTTTAATTGTTCATTGGGCACTGGTAAAAATAAATAATAAAATAAAATAAAATAAAATAAAATAAAACTCTGTTGATGGAGAAAAATGCTTTTTTTTTTTGCTGTCAAAGTTAACCAGCATGCATAAAAAACATCCCTTTTGGGATCAATGAATTGTCTGTCATTCCATGTGGAAAGCTTTAACAACCCCAGAAGGCCAGTCTAAATCTCATTCTTATTCTCAGTCCCTCCGGCTCTCTGTGTCTCTGTCAGTCCCTCGTGGTCGCCCATAGGGAGTGGTGCACGGAAGGAGGAACGGGTGGGGCAGCTTCACAGATGGGCTGGTGGGTAGGTTTCCGTGGTTACAGGCGAAGAAGAAGAGGAAGAGGAGCCATCTGGCAGTGGTTTGGTGAGATGACGTGTCTTGCCCCTCACCCACAACACCCACAACCTGATGGAAACATGCCTAACGCTCCACCAACTGTTATACAAACTACAGGTATCAACCTTACAGATACAGCTGTATGACAACACCTGCTCTCGCACCTGGAAGGAACTGTAATCCCAGCCAGGAAATATCCATCTACCCTAATACTCAACTACCCACAGGTGATGGAAGTTACAACAGCATGAGGAGTTAACCAGCAACAGTGAAATACTGCCATCAACAGACATTAATTATTACCTTGGCTACTTCAGTAGTTTTCAACTTGTCGCACTCAAAAGTGAAAAACAATGCTAAATGCAAATCATAAACAAAACAAAATAATAAATTAAAACGACAATAATCGCAATAAATTTTTTTTTAAAACAAATCCTTCATCCCTAAATGGTTTAAAAAGGATTATTTTAAAAATAAAACAAACAAATTAAAACACTTATTACAAAGATTAAATATTTCATGTCGTTTATTTACCTTTAACCAACATCAGAGAACAGTAAACGTGCAAATGATTGAAATATCTCCTTAAAATCTCAGAGGGTTCTTCAAGTAAATGATATATATAACTATATATAATTACAATATTATGTCATAGGAATTCAGCTGCCAAAAAAATTTTTGGGGTTCCCTGCCATACAGTATACTGTTTATGTCGAATGTATAATCAATCAGATATTTAGCACACATTCATCTGTCACTTGGAAAAAAATAATATAATTAAAAAAAAAACTCTTAAACTGGTCATTAATTTCTGCTGTTGTTTATGAATTTACAGAATTGACATGACTTTCTTACTCACCTTATGTAATATTAGTAATTTTGCATTTTGTTAGGCATTGTATGTTTTTTATAAAATTAAAATTTGATTCTAATTTTATTTATTTTTTCATACTAAATATTTTTGTTAAAGTGGATGTATCTGTTAAAGTGTATGTAGAATCTAGAATTCAAAATTCTTTTTTTACACCTTTAATGTTACACTTTTAAGAGCCCTAAAATAATCAGTTGCATGAGCAATAAAATAAAATAAATAATAATAAAATAAAATAATAGTTATTAAAATAATAAAAATATATATTATTGTTAAAAATAATAATAACATGCAAATGTGATTACTTGTAAATTTTTAAATGGGTAAAAGAAACAAATAAAACTGAATGTAAAGTTTTATACACTTGCAACTCCACACACACACCAAGTCCAAACACTTGATCAGATATAATGTAAGCACATTGTGTTATATAAGGTCAGAGTGTCGGCCAAGAAGAACGTTCATGATCTTCATCATTCTTTCTGTGACATCCCTTTTAGCATGTTCACAGTGGAGGGGACAGAACTGCCCCTCAGAAACCTGGGAAATGTCAAATGGCCTGTTTGTGCATGTGTGTGTGTGTGTGTATGTGTTTGAAGGAAATTTAGCTGCTGCTGTTGTGAGTAGAGCAGTGGACAGTGGACACACTTTTATACTAATTTCCCAACCAAAATCATAACCTTATTTCAAAACAGATCATGATCTGTGTTCGAAATTCTTCAACCAACAGCAATAACAACAAAATGTTTTCAGCGCAAGTCAAAATGTCAGCTCTGAATCCACGAGAGGAAAGTGTGTGGTAAAGAGAGAGAGAACAGAGGCGGCAAGAATAATCGAAAGAGCATGCAAAACTGGGACAAGAGGTGGTCAGAGAAGAAAAGTAAGGAAACGGGAAGCAGAAGAGAGGAGAATGACTTAAGGGCGGCCCGAGCTGGAGGAATGGGGTGTGACAGAGAGAGGCATGAGGGATTTGGTAAAGCACTTGATGTCTTGTTAGCCTCAACCTTCCTCACACTGCGATTGGCTAAAAATATCACATAGCTCATGTTGAACAAGGTGCATTCTGCTTTGTGCCACTGGAGCATTTATCATCACATGGCCCCTAAAGTGCCAAACGAAACCTTTCTCTCTTTCGCTCTCTCCATCTCCGTCTCTCTTGCTCCCACAAATCCAACACACAGCCAAATGCCTCCTCTTTTCCTTCTGTTTATTCCTCCTCAAATCTAGCACAAACCCCACTGCTAATTACCTGTACTGTTCTAGGCTCTAATGATCTTTGAATAAAGCCCCATTCCTTCAGTTCTCCTCTTTTTCTTTTAGCATAACCAAGTACCACACCCTTCCTTTCTACATAATTCATCAGGTCATTATCTGCTTATATAAAACATCCTTGATCCTTTATATTTACATATGACCTCTACAGCCGTCAGTGTTGTCTTACATATAGACCTTATTTCCTTCCCCTCTCCTCTGATTTTTCATTCCTCTTTTCTCCCATTTCCTCTTTCTATATTATCTTTCCTTCCCTCTAGATTGCATTTAATCTATTCTGTTTTATTATGTTACTTCCATCTGGTCCTTTTTACTTTCTATTCCCTTTTCATATCCTCCCTCCAGCATCAATGCTACTTTGCTTCTGTCTTTTCTCTAAACGCTCTGATTGGTGGGAGGGGAAAATGGTCTCATTTCTTTCCACAGATACAAAAAAACCCTCACAGGCACTTTCAGCCTCTTCTTCAACCCCTCTATAGTGGACGACAAGTCTAATGTGTTTACTCTCAGAGCAAATACACTGAGTTTCAGAAGTCTGAGACCACATTCAAAATTCAAAATCTAATTTAAACTTCTTTTTTTACACCTTTAATTTGACACCTTTAAGAGCCTTGAGATAATCAATTGCATGGGAAATAAAATAAAATAAAATAAAATAAAATAAAATAAAATAAAATAAAATCTCAACGGAGAAAAATAATTTTTTGCTGCCAAAGTGCAGCATGCACACAATTTTCCTTCTGGGATCAAAGTGAAATCACTTCACGAAATCCCTTATATCTGGTGTTCAAAATGTAATTTTAACTTGGAAATAAACAACATTTTATTCATGAAGTAAAATAAATAAGAAATGTTTCAGATTCTTCAGTATTTCTAGGTCACAAAGTAAATTAGTTAGTGACACTGATCTTGTGTCTATTTGTACAGACAGTCAGATGTTCTTCCTCTATTGAAGCTCAAGATGCCCAGTGGATCATCTCAAATCATTCTGGAGAACATGATCATCAGGCTCAACACAAACTTGTGGAATTCATTCATCTCAAGTGCTGCCATTAAAGCAAAAATTTTTAAAAAAAAAAATACTAAAGACATTTTTAATTGAACTTTTCACTTTAGTAAATATGCTGTAATGAAACATGCAGTATTACATTATAGATGAATACAAAACAGAACAATTTTCATTAGTGGTCTTTTTGACCCCAATAACTGCAAGTAAGCTTAAAAAATAAAAACAGAAAAAGGGCAAACATCCAAACAACCATATTACTCCCCCTGGCAAAGACGCTTCTCATTCCACTAAAAATCAGCAATAGAGGGAAAAGAGCTGGGAATATCAAGTTAAAGATGAATAAGAAGAGAACAATTTGCATCCAACCTGGCTCTTCTTGTTCCTCATTGCTCATCACTTTTCCTATCTCTTCTGTCCAGCTTTATCCCACCATCATTCCAATCCATTTCCAAAACAGTCAACCATATGACTGAAAATGTCTAAGCATTGACAGAGAAGGAGAGATAGAGAGAGAGGGAGGGAGGAAGCGTTGGCTCCAATGGGTTGGGTTGGTTACAGAAATCTCTCTCTCTCTCGGCTTTGCTCACATCTCTCTCATTATCCACAGCTCACTGCACGAAGCACAGAAAAGAGAACTCCAGCGTATGTGTTTATGAGCGTGTATGAGGGAGAAAGATTTAATGTGGGTGCGTCCGTGTCTGTGCATGTGAGAGAATGAGCAGACGGTGGTGTTGTTCAGTCAGTGGGTGATGGATAAGGTGGGATGTGTCACTGAGGCATCAGTAATATCTAACCTGGCTACCTGACAGGCCTACTGAGAAAATACACACACACACACACACACACACACACATTCCACTTTCCACTGACATCTACTGCACCCACAGAGTAGGTAAAGCCTGACCCACACACAAACATACAACAGCCAAGGCATACTGGCATATTGCATTATTAGACTGACACTTTGAGAAAAACATTGCAAAAACTGTACTTCTAGTGATAGAGCAGCTTTAGCTTTTACAGTTGGGCAGTGCATGTAGAGGGACAACTTTGTACCTTATCTACCCCATGTACCAGGGTTATTATTGTTAACGGTAACACTTTATTTTAAGGTGTCCTTGTTACACGTTACGTGTACTTACTATTATAATAACAATTAATTATGCATAATTACATGCAAGTAACCCTAAGCCAAACCCTAATCCTAGCCATACAGTAAGTACATGTAGTTACTATAAATAATATTACTCAGTACTTAAATTTATTACACTGTAACAAGGAAACCTAAAAATAATGTGTAACCTTGTTAACTAAAACTAAATTTAAAACTATAAACAGTTCAACAAGCAAAAGCACCAAAATAAATGTTAACTATATAGAATAGAGGTGAAGAAGGTACAAAAACAATGACATTCCAATGCATGCAAACCAATACGATATACTGCTAACTATCAAAAATAATTTTTACCAGTTTACATGCAAATAAGTAAGTAAAGGTAATATAAGGTTAGGTTTAGGGGTAGGTTCAGGGTTAGTACCTACTTTTTACCTCGATTTTGTAATTACTATAATAAGTACATAGTATGTACATGAGTAACAGGACTGTAAAATAAAGTGCTACCAATAATCCTGCAATGCAAGTAAATCAGAATTATGACTTTATTAATAAACTGGTTGCATCTCATTGATGGAACATAAGCATTTCTGTATTCTACTTAAAGGATTCTCTTTGATATGTGTGTTCTCAAAAAAAAAAAAAAGGAATAAAAGCTGTCACTAGGCCGGTACCTCTTCAAAAAAGTACACTTTTGTATCTAAAGGGTCCATACTGGCACCTAAAGTGCACATATTAGTAAATAAATGTACAAAAGTGTACCTTTAGAAAAGGTACTGCCCCAGTGACAGCTTTTGTACCGTTTTTCTGAGAGTTTATGTCAAATAAAGCATTAAAAACCCAAGAGTATTCAGACTCATTATTATCCTCTCGTATTTTCTCATAAATTCTTACGACTACTACTTGTCCAATTGCTGCAGAAGAGGACATAATTTGGAGTTTGCGATACCGCGAAACACTCACTGCGGTTGGATCTGCCATAAGGACACTTTCTTGTCACATATAACACATATGCTCACTTTAATAAACCAATAGAATGCAGGTTAAGGTGTTTACATGCCTTGCAAAATCGGGTTAATGGGCAAAAATCTAGCTGTGTCGATCAGTTTATGCTTGAGCTGTTTATGACATTTCACCGATACGACCACACGCATTGTCATCTTATTAATCAGTTTAAGAACATGCATGTAAGGCACTCAGTGACAGCAGCTTATTTTTTCTGCACAACAAAAAAAGACATTTTGAAGAATGCTGGTGACCAAACATTTTTGGTGCTCATTGACTTCCACTGTACGGATCAAAGAAAAAAAAAGAAAAAGAAAGAAAAACAGCACAGACATTTCTCAAAACTTTTTATTTCTCTTTTATGCTCAACAGAAGAAAGAAAGTTGGTAACATTTTAGTATAGGAACCAATTCTCACTATTAACTAACTTTCTCACTGTTAATTAACTTTGCTTATTAGCATGCCTATTATTAACATATTAACTGTTTATTAGTACTTATAAAGCACATATTCTGCATGACCATATTCTACATCCCTAATCCTACCCAATACCTACACTTAATAACTGCCTTACAAACTATTAATAAGCAGCAGATTAGGCGTTTATGGAGGCAAAAGTCATAGTTAATGGTTAGCTAAAATTGGACCTTAAAGTGTGACCAGAAAGTCACACAAATTTAAAATCAACATTAAAGTGAGTAAATAATGAAAGGATTTTCATTTTGGGTGAACTAATCCTCTAAAGTGGATGTGTAGGCATTGTGGTCATGATCCTATGTAAATCTTCATAGTAGGCTGCACTGTAAAAAATCCAACTTTCGAAAAGTTCTACTAACCACTGTAAAAAAGTAGCCTGAACAAAGAATTTTTAGTAGGAGAAGTCAGTTTAATTTTTTGTGTGAACTGAACAAAAATACTCTAAACATGTCAAAAGCTGTTTTGTTTACCTTACTTAGATACTCAAGTGTTTGTTGTAAGTATTCACAACATATCCAAATGTTCTCCCAACTTTTCAAATTGAGTCATCTGAACAAACAATTTTACATTGAACAACATTGCACAAGTTCCCAGCATGCATTGCAGCTTGAAAACATTTTATGTTCATTATTATTAAAATATTATCATTGTTTTAAATTTTACTGGCTTCATTTATGTTGCTGCTGTTGTCACTGTCAGTTAGGTGTCACGTGGATCAGAGTTCATATTTTTACTGATTTAAAATTTGTCGATCCTCAAGAATCGTGTGCTGAGGTACTGTATGTGCATCTCATTGCAACTTGTTTAATACATTTGTCTATTAACATAAATGTTTGCCTTTAGTTTTAAGAGGCAAATACTACCCATATTATGTTGAAGGCTTTGAAAATAAACATGTATCTAAAAGAAAGAGGATTGTTAAAAAAGATTAGCATTGCTAAATGCTAAAACATCGTTGCTCTAACAGATCTTTTAACACTCAGTAGACTGACTTTTATTCATTAGATGAACTAAAGTTTTTAAGTTGTCGGTTGCTAGTTGAGTTAACTAAAAAAGTTGAATGTGATAGGTTGCCTTATATTTTTGAGTTGGGTCAACTTTTTTTTTTTTACAGTGTGTCAGTCTTTGTGAAACTCAGAACACACATTTAAGAGTTTTATTCCCTTTAGAGAAATATTTCCAAGAATCAGACGATTCCCTTGATACCTACAGCACCAAGCCGCTATTAACACAAGACAAGTACAGGCCCATACACTCTGATCTTCCAGCACAACATAACAAAAGCTGATCAAAGAACAATTGTTTCTCTCAATTTCACTTTTCTTCAGGCTGCAGCTCCACTGAGGAACTGACGTCCATAATTAACGAGCTTCAGACAGACTGCTGCCCTGATTTACCTGTCTGCTTACTAACTGTTCCATCACCAAAACAATCTTTTTTTGATCTTCTTTTAAAGACCCAAACCTTCTGTTAGGTTTGCATGCAGGGCATCTTTATTGATGAACGTCTAGAGCGTAGGAGGCTGAGGCAGTATTTGGATGTCACCAACAGTGGCAGATTTTTTCCTCCTCTGCTTAAAGCAATCATTTCTCTTTCCATCACCCACTGAACTCACTTTATTCTGCGGGAAACATTGCTCAGCATGGAGGTAAGAAAACATACTTACACACGCATACACTCAAAAAAAAATTTAAAAACGTGATAAAGTCTGAGAACTGCTTTAGCTAAATGGCCAAAGCATGCATACAGCAACGAGCGACTTATACTTCCTGTAATTCTTCAGCATCATGACCTTGAAAACCATTGATATTCTCCTTTTTTGCCCACACTTGACTGCTCACAAATGTGAATATTTAATGAAAAAGGGTTTGTAATTAGAAAAACACTGAATAAAAATCAGGTTGCTAGCGAACCCTCTTTGCAGCTAAAGAGGTTTCAGTAAATTGGTTAATGATTTTTTTGTTTAATCTACACTTGGACTGACATAAAACCGAGTATGGCATGTATTAAGGGAATCTTAGGTGGCTAAATTACATTTTTGGGCCAAGAACAGCTCTTTTAAGCATGAGTGCACAGACAGCTCCTGTCCTGAGGTTTAGACCCCCAGCTCCCCAGTGCTGTGTTTTAATTGGCCGACGTCAGGACCTCTGCACTGAGGAACCATGTTTTAATTGCCCGTCAGGTAATTAGTCAGGATTCAGGAACTTTTCAGACAGCTTACTCCTGTTACATAGTTCAACATCTGCTCACTTTTAGTGAGATCAAGTTTAAATGTGAGTGTGAATTAATGCTCTAATAATATAATTATACATAAACCATTGGGACAAAAAGTTAACTTCAGTTTGGAATAATTATGATTTTTTAAAATGATCTTTTAAAAAAGGTTCTTATGCTCACCAGCATTTATTTCAAAATACAGTAAAGGAGTAATAAAAAAAATAGCTTTACTATCACAGGAATAAATTACATTTTAAAATATATTCAAATGGAAAAGTTGTGTTAAATTGTAATAATATTTCACAATATCACAGTTTTTACTGTATTTTTGATTAAATAAATGCAGCCTTGTTGAGCATATCTGACTTCTTTCAAAAACATTAAAAACACATACACAACATACAAAATACAAAATATAGCTACGATAACATAATTAAAATCTATAAAGAAAAAGAAACACTCACAGCTTAAAAACAGAAAAATACACAAAAAGAATTCATGTTTAGTCCAGCTGTCTTAGTAATATTTCTGTTTATTACTGTCTAATAAGACTCTGTTTGTGTGTGTAAGAGAGAAAGTTTGTGTCTCTGTATAAGAGACAAAAGAGAGAGAGACAGATCGGCTCTTTTTCAAAAGTTATGCTTTGAGAAACTAATTATTACGGTAAGTGTTTATTTTTAATTGGATTCAATGCAATGAGAGCAATGGTTTTCAAATGTTGTACTTGCAGAAAGTGTTTTGTGTGTGTGTTGTGAAGGCAAACCAGCTTTATTGAGAATCGCTCTTTTTTTCCCTCAGTTGCACAAGAGAATGTTGCTTTAGGGAACTAACATTCACACAGAGAGTTTCTAAGGGTCGTTAGATACTGAATCTCATGATATTCAGCAAAAATAGTTTTCTGTTTGAATATTCATCAAGTGATATACATCAAGTGGAACACCCTGGAGGTGGCAAGAGTTAATTTCTGTAACTTATGTGCATCCTGCCAGTGTGCTCTTTGAGCACTGAGGTCTGCCGTCTTTTAGCAGAATTAACAGATGATTCTTTAATTAGTGCAGGGATGAAACAGTGTGAGTCCAAACTAACTGCCATTTAATTACCACTCACAAACACACTGCACTGAACTTTGAGAGCGTGAGTGTGGCTATGTTGTATATCTGCTGGCAAAACTGGGTTTAAAGTTACATTGAGAATTTCTTCAACTAAGGTATTAAAACGGACAGATAGTGTCTCCAGCATATATCGTGACTGCACTTCGGGTGACCTGAGCTCGAGTCCCCCTCTCTCTCAGCTCTATATACTGGCCCATATAAATAAAAGGAAAAATAGCAAAAATAAATTGAAAATTTGGCTTCATTCACTTTTCAAATGCCTTTTATTGTTTTATACCCTTGTTCCAGAACCAGACTTGTGATTTTAAAATATAAAAATCTATATTAAAATCATTTAAAAAAATTATTAATTAAATACATTTTTTTTTAAAAAAAAATACACAAATAATAGATATGACAACATCTAAACAAAAACTTGCATAATGTATTTTTATAATGGAAATTATTTGCATAATTTATTAATAATAACTTTGCCTTAGTTTTTTGCATAATTTCTACCACTTTCAACAAATTTGCCATTAAGTGTTATCAAAAATGTGTTTGTTCTTGAAAATGACAAAAATGTGAAGACCATGCTTTAGAAAGAATATGATACAAGTGATGTGTGAAGAAAAAGAATATCAAGATAATTATCACTTGTGAATGTTTTTTTTTTTTCTTTTTTTCTTTTCCTTTTTTTGTAGTCATTCAAATCAAACTGTAATTTTCTCAAATAATACAAGTTGTGTTTTTAAGATACATAAATGCTGGCTATGAAATTACATTAGCAGGACCAATAAGTCAGCTTTTTTATTCAAAACAAAAATAAACAAAACTATAAATAAATAAAATGATAAAATATTAAAAAAATAAATATATATATATATATATATATATATATATATAAAATTACAACGTTTATTTTCTAAAAGAGCCCATAGTTGAACAAACACATTTTACAAAAAGAACATTTCTGAGTGAGAGAAAGTGACGGGGACATAGAAAGAGGGAGATACAGAGTATCTAACATCTAATGCACTTTCATGGCTGTTTTCCTTCCTTGGCATGCTCTCGGGGACTGATAACAAACTCAGAGATACACACACTCACACCTCACCAGACAACACTGTGAGACCACGAAGACTCCCAGTCAGCCCAGACGTCTAGATCCAAAACAGTGCTGAATAATTGAAGGGCTACACATGGCAAGACTTAGGCTTTTCTGTGGACAACATTGGAGCGTTTGCGAAATCTTACCAGACCATCAAGTCACCTTTATTTATAAAGCACCTCTAACAATACAGATTGTGTCAAAGCAGCTTTACAGTATTAATATAGGAAAAAGCAACACATGAGGAATGATAATTTAGAAAACACGGCCGTGGCAGTGACTCTAAATAAATAAGTGAAATGTTCGATATCATTGCAAAGTTACAGAGCATACAGATGACTGACCAGCAGTCTGTCTAAGCTGAGTGTGTGTGGGTGCAATGTCTAAACATGTCTACATACACTAGCTGATATATAAATTTATAATGTGAGCACACACTGCATATCAGTAAGCACATATGTCCATGTTCTAGCCCTATACTGTCTTACACAACATAGATAAACAGCCACGGGACTATTAAGGGTAAAAGAATTTTTCAGCAGACAGCCAGTAGCTCTGCATTTCATGCCAGAGCAAATGGGAATTGCATTTCGGAAAAATTGCAGCATAAAAACAGCATGTAATTATCTACAGCTGCCAGACACTATTATCATCACATACAACAATTACGAATTAAATCAGCAAACTTTAAATGACACATTTCGTGAGCGTATCTGCACAGCAGCAGTGCATTGTGGGTATGTATCTTGGCTGATACCGACAGGCCGAATGTATTCTGTAACGTCTCATCCTTTTGAAAATCTTTTTCCAAGATTTTAGTTGTATTAACATTAAACATTTATGGCGAGCTGCACACACACACACACATAGACACAAACAAGCACAAAGTGTCTCTGAATGCTGAGAATAACAAATTCAGCACAGATAAAGAATGTCACACATGGAAATCTGTCATGTAATGCATCAGTCACACATAAAAACACAGATTCACAAGCGCGCACACACACACACACACACACACACACACACTCACATACACATTCAGACAGCACAATGACAAAGACTGGAGGTATTTCAAACTGGCAAAGGATGTATAGCCTGAATCTATTTACAGATTTGCTTAGACTTTTGGATGGGGGAAAAAAATCATATTTCCAATGTTCAAACTATTTAATTCTTGATTTTTTCAGTTGTGAAGGGTATAGAGGATCACTTCTGAGTTTTCACATAGATAGCTTGGAAATGTCAGCTTGATATATAAGTGTGAGTGTGTGAGAGTGTTTGTGTACAAAGCCACAAATGCATTGGATGTGTCCATGTGTTAGCTGAAATATAAGGCCATCTGGTGATCACAAGACGCAACCTCTCTGATCTGACGCCTACAGACTCCAGCCACAGAACAATGTGTCAAGGAATCATAATTTTTCACGCCCCGGCTTTGAAAATAAATAATGGTGGCACTAACAGTATAAATTCCTCACAGAGCTGCACTTGACACACATAAAGCTCAAAATAGTTGAGCTGAATTACCAACGGACCAAAAGCACACAAACTAGAGCTTGTTCATAGTACAAACCAGCATCCAGACAAACTCATACCAACACCACCAAAACATTATACTGCAACAAAATACTTAGCAATTATGTCTTAAATATAACATGCCTTGCACATTGCCAAAGATACTGTGTTAATTTAAAATTTACATTGATTTCTTAGCAACAAAAAAGATACTGAAGGATAGTTAAGGCAGTTATTATATAATGAATATATATATATATATATATATATATATATATATAAAACAGTGAATTAGTAATAAATAAATTAATAATGTTTAATAATTTACAGTAATAACAGTAAATTATTAAACAGTGAAACTTAAGAGAAATCATAGCTTGTCATGGCATAATATACATGAAAATATTAATTCTTATTATTGTTATAAAATTATTATTCCATTTAATATATTATTATTTAATAATAATAATATGAATTATTAATCAGATATATTACATTGCCATTAAAATTGTCATATATATATATATATATATATTTCTTTATTAAATATTATTTATTATTTATTATAAAAACAATGTGCAAACAAAAATTTTGGTGCATAGTTTTAAGCAACTAACACTAAATAAACTCTATAATGTTACTATTATTTGTTAAATAATATGACTGATTTGTATAATTATAATAATGACATCTTAACATAAAGCATAACCAAAGTAATAATACAAATTATAAAGTGTGTGTATATATAGTGTATATATCATTAATATATTAATACAGAGAAATAAATTATATTAATTAAAATCATAAAAAAACTATTATTTATATATGTAAACGTGTGTATCATTAATATATATATATATATATATATATAAGTTATTAATATATATTATAAGTATATATATTAGTTATTAATATACATTATAAGTATATATATATATATACACACACACACACACACACACTTCACTTCACTTCATTAGTGCTGTCAAATGATTAATCGTGATTAATCGCATCCAAAATAAAAGATTTTGTGTGTACTGTGGTTTTGTGTAAAAGATGTGTGCACTGTGTATAGTTATAATGTATATATAAATACAAACACATGCATATATTTAAGAAAAATGTTTATATATTAAATATATTTATATAGAATATAAAATATAATAATAAATATATAAATGTATATGTAAATATTTTCAAAATATAAACTGAATGTGTGTGTATTTATATATACATAATAAATAAACAGTACACATACATATATTATGTAAACAAAAACTTTTATTTTGGATGCGATTAATCCCGATTAATCATTTGACAGCACTAATATTTTATTTCCCTGTAATAATAATAATAATAATAATAATAGTATAATAAATTACATAATAAATTACATGAGAGAGAGGACAAAAAGGATAACAATATAAGATGAGTTGAGATATGATTGCTAGCCAAATCGAGAAAACAATAAAAGGATTGAGGATGAGTGTCAGATGAACGACTGACGGAAAGATAAGATGATGTAAAAAAAAAGCATAACTACAACTTATATGCAAAAGCATATCTAAGAGCTTGACCACATGCTTGTCAGCTTGATGTAACAAGAATGCATCTCTAAGCACACACAGATACAGAAGAGCACGTAAGAAACAGGCATCTTTGAAGAAGACTGCGCTGTCACTTACTCATCTGAACCGACAAGGACGATGGTTAGTCCGTTAGCTTTAGAAGAGGACAGGCTGAAGGAATCCAGTGTAAAGAAGCCATTATTCCAGCGGTGTCCGACAGCACTCATGAGTCTGTGTGTGTGTGTGTGTGTGTGTGTGTGTGTGAGCGTGCATTAGAGTGTTACACTCGTGTGAGGATGCTTCTGATGCATGAACATGTGAAGAGGGCAGAATGTGACACCAGCGGGACGAGCAGCCAATCAGAGCGTGCGTTCAGACAAACAGGGCACTCTCTGTGACTTTCTCTCATCCCTTAGCCCTCTCTCACCTGCTTTCCCGCTCTTATTTCCTTCTCTTGCTTTAGGGGAGAAGTGGAGAGGGTGATAATAGGAGACTGTCCGTCATGCTAGTGGATGACCCAGATTCAGAACAAGAGAGGGAGAAAGGAAAGAAGAAGCTGGATGGAGTGAAAGAGAGAGAGTATGAAGAGCGGAGAAAGAGAGGAGGAAGAGCGGAAGGTAGCGTGTCCATGGTGATTTGATTAGAATTGTTGATCATGGAGCGGAAGAAATAAGAGATCCTCATCAGATAGAGGAAAGAGGGAGGAAAGAGAAAGAGGAGAGAGGGACAGAGTGAGAAAGAGTGTGTAGAAAGGAGGAGGAGCAGGAGGAGTTCTGCTGAAACACACAGCGCCTCACTGTGGTAAGTACGCATGATACATACACGCACACGCACACGCACACACGCACACCTCTAGCTAAATCAAGACATACTATAGACTTCTATTGGTGCTATATTTATAGCTAGTTATAATAACTACAGACTAATCCTACTCTTACCCCAAAAACAAAACATTTTTATTCTAAGTAATTTATTTAAATACTATTTTTAAATTATTTACTTTATTTACAAATAATTATAATTTTTATTGACTTCATATCATTTGAGAGACTATATTTCTACTTTTAAAAACTCATTTGTCACACCACAGGACATTCATAATGAACTTCTGAATTAAATAAGCTGATTAAAAAAGTGAAACTTATAAGAGAAATCATAGCCTGTCACAGCATTATCTATATCTATCTATCTATCTATCTATCTATCTATCTATCTATCTATCTAATATATAATCATTAAATTATATTGTTTTATTATTAAATTATTATTATTGAAATTACATACATTTTATTAAATATTATTTATTATTGATTTATTATTTATTATAAAAAATGTGTTACAAATTTTGGCATATGAAATATCATATACACGATTAATTTTATTGAGTATTTTTTGATTAATTTATGTTATTGATTATTGATTACTAAATGTTGTTGATTTAAAAAAAATACTGGGCATTTATGCTTTAACAATACATTTACGCAAACACACATGATTAAAGAGACTTATTCTGAATGCTTTTGGCAGTAAAGGAACACTTTAAAATGGACATTTGTCTCAACAGTCATTTATCAGAAAGGCTCAGTCAGCAGAGACCAAGACTGACCTCTTCCAACACACTTAAAGGTGCCATTGGTGATTGTCTTCAGAAACATTTTTTGTTATTCTGGTTGAAAGTCTCTTCACATCCTGATAGTAATCATTAAGTTAAGTGGTCTAAATGTATTTATCTGTATTTATATATTCTGTGGAAGGTGTAGGACCAAGAAATGTTCGTCCAATCAAAACCCTCGGTCCGAGCGTTTTAATTGTCTTTCCTACCTGTCTGTCAACGTATGTATTTGTATACCTCTGCGCACCCAGTTCGCGCAGACACGACACGTCATCAGCGCGTTCACGCACGCTGTGCAGATAGAGCGAGAATGGCAGACAAACATCAACAACCCGATCTTCCTTCCTGGTATTGTAGTA
>JAFVLL020018869.1:0-25844 GCA_021397915.2 Tor tambroides
TCTGTGCCTTTATTGTTATAGTTGTGGTGTGGACGCTGCTATTCTTTAATACTGAGAACGATTTTTAGAACTATATCTTTATCGTTATCTTTATCATTATCGTGCTTGGTGTGAACGGGGCTTTATACATGTAAGTCGTTTGAATTATGACTTCATACTGACTTTGTATAGGTCAAACGCAAGTAGAACCCATTAAAATGAGTGATGCTTTCTACAATAGTTTGTGGCATGACGAGTCAGGAAGCTGGCGTTAAACTGATGCCTTGTTCAATTTTTGATTTACCACATATTTTTGGAAAATAAGTTAAGAAAAACTGTTAAGTTGCATCACTGTATAGCATCAGATGATGCTATCCCTGGAACAACATATAAACGACCAAATTTTGCTTAATCGCAACGTTTAATCACAATCGCTAAGTTTAATCGCAACATATAATCATTGCATGTTCACCGTCTGTTTGATTACATGTAATTTGTAACTAACTGCTCGATTTTTACTGTACATTTCTGCCATAGTCACCACTAATAATCTACTCCTAAATGTAATGTAGAAAATATTTCTGAAATTTTCTGTAAAGCTGCTTTGCAACAATTTGTATCGTGAAAAGTGCTATAAAAATAAACTGGAATTGTATTGAACTGACATTTTATTACTACTTTCAAAAGTAATGTAAAATACTGGTCAATAAAAGAAAAAAAAGTTTACAAACATTATATGCACTGTAAACATGTATTTTCCCCCACTCCACATCAAATACACAAACAGTACAAGAACAGGAATGAAAATATGAGTTTAAAACAAACATAAATTGTAACAGCATTAATTATAAACAACATTTATTATAAATGGCAAGCTTAAGTGTATTTAAAGCAAAACTTGATTTGATTATGTGATTATATTATTGCATTGTATAAGTAGTTCTGGAACATCAGTTGCAGCATGTTTCAGATGTTAACCCCCCCCCCCAGTAGTTGTGCTACTACCGACAACAGGGCAAATGGATTTGTAATGTTCACTTTGACATATCCTGAAGCTGTTGCAGAGCGACAATGGTCAAATCTAGTGTAGACACTAAGATCATACTCTGTAAGCATGTAAACTCAAATTCTTCTAGCTATATTAGCTTGATTTTGAACTGTTTACATGAAATATTTCAGAATGCTACTTGCAAGTATACTTTCAGTGAAAATTTCCATTAGTAGTCTTCTTCTTTCTTTCATGTCAGTTATTGTCTTGGCAGAACAACAGTTTTCAGAGAATCTTACTAAACAAGTTAGTTAAAATGTTAGCATATTTATTGGTAGCTACCTGAATAATAAACCATCTGGTTTAATATCATTTGAAGATGCCTTTATTGCTCCTTTAAATACTGGGGTTTGTTAGTGCCATATGAAATCACAGTTACCCTTTTTGGTAACGCTTTGTTTTAATGTGTCATAATACAGAGTAATTACCTAATTAAGTACTTAGCAGTAGCTGTTGTACTTACATAAAACAAAATGTACGTACCATGTAACTAAGTTATGGAACAGTCTGTACTTACAGTTTGTAATTATGTAGATGTAATAGGCAGCTACTGTTACACATATGTAACAAACCAAGTCTGTTACACAGCTACTTGTACACTTAAGTTCAATCATGATACACTTTATTTTAAGTATCGTATGCCTGTGTAATATTCTGTAATTTTATTATAATTAGAAAGTTATTACATGAATTTAAGCTGTGTACTGGTGGGTTAAATCAAACTAAGGTGCAGCTGGATAAGGTGTACAGTATAGGTACACATGAAGTACACTTAAGTACAATCTTGATACACTTTATTTTAAGTAGTAATATTATGTAATTGTAATGTAATTAGAAATGTATTACATGTATTTTAGCTGTGTACTGGTGGGTTAAATCAAATTAAGGTGCAGCTGGATAAGGTGTACAGTGTAGGTACACATGAAGTACACTTAAGTACAATCTTGATACACTTTATTTTAAGTAGCTTATGTTTGTATAATATTATGTAATTGTAATGTAATTAAAAATGTATTAGATGTATTTAAGCTGTGTACTGGTGGGTTAAATCAAACTAAGATGCAGCTGGAGAACGTGTACAGTATAGATACACATGAAGTACACTTAAGTACAATCTTGATACACTTTATTTTAAGTAGCTTAAGTAGCTTATGTCTGTGTACTTACAAACTTTTGGTTACATAAGTAGTTGTGTAACAGTAGCTGCCTATTACAACTACATAATTACAAACAGTAAGTACAGACTATTCCATAACTTAGTTACATGGTAAGTACATTTTATTTTATGCAAGTACAACAGCTACTATTAAGTACTTAACTACGTAATTACTCTGTATTATGGACAACTTAAAATAAAGTGTTATCCACTTTTTTAAGGTGTCCTTGTCACAGTGTAATTTTACATTTAAGTACTTAGTAATATTAATTAGCTACATGTACTTGCTATATGGTTAGGATTACGTTTTGGCTTAGGGTTACATGCATGCAATTATGGATAATTTATTGTTATTATAATAGTAAGTACATGTAACGTGTAACAAGGACACCTTAAAACAAAGTGTTACCAAAATCTCTAATGTACTATACACTTGGAATACAATGACCTGAGTATTATAGTTTGTGTCAGCTTAATAGCATAGAATATGTTTCTAGCCTGACACACAAACACAGAGCTATTGAGTTTTAAAACACATTAAACGAACATTAAAAATATTTTCTGCCTCTAGTTAAAAGAAATTTACAAAGATTATGAGGAAAATGAAAAAGGAAATTGAGTTAGTGTGCAGTCATAGATGGTGACGCTAGCTTTAAAAAGAGTCATTGAGCGCTTGGTGTGCCTTTAAAGAATAAAGGTTTCTCTGTCTGCTCTATTAGTCATTTAAAATTCATTAACATTCTGACGCCCTCCTTCAGGGGACAAATGTGCAGAGACGGAACGGAAGAGTAGGGAAATAAAGCAAGGAAGAAAGTGAAACAGACAGCGGAGTATATTTGCTGGTCCAAATGTGAGACTAAATGCCTTCAAAGTGTGTGTGTGTGTGTGTGTGTGTGTGTGTGAGAGAGAGAGAGAGATCTGTGCAGTTGTATTTGAAATCTCAGGATGTGTGTGAAGGATGGATGTTGTGGTGTGAAATAGACTGTGATCTTACAGACGGAGGTGAGTGTAGTTTGCTGTCAGCAGCTGACAGGCCTTTGTGTTGTGTGTGAATCCACACACTCATGCCGGTCATCTACACTGAAAGCAACTGGCAATGTATTGCATCATGCCACGACATTTTAATAGTCACTGCAAGTCGCTGTCTGTGAGTTGCCAAAGTGTCCGAAGCAATTAATTTTCCACGAGAGTTGGCGTTAGCGACAAGCAACCATTAGCAACGTGATGCAGGTGCATTCAGCTACATCAAAATTGGGAAAATTCAACTTTTGCCATTTTTAGCATTAACAAAACTGCTTTTATTCTCAAAAAGTTATTTTAGTGTTATTTTAACAGCAGTACATCAGCAGATTAGTGACACAGTTTTGATTTAAGTTAAAAAGAAAGGGACCAGAATCATCACAAGCTGGTCTTGATGTAATGGCCATGATGGAGTTAAATTGCATTGTCTTTATATTTTGACAAATAGTGGGTCTCATTCACTAATAATTGCATGGATTTTTTGTATATGCACGCAGAGGAGAACTCACAAAAATACTGTCTAATTCATAACACTTGTATACGCACGTGAATTTGTTCTTAACCTCATTATGATGTCAATGAATTTGGAGTTTTCTAAATGAGCGACAGTGTGCCCAAGCTTAGTAATTTGCATAACATTCCCAACTTTCTCCATATAAGGGCTTTCCATACATCCTGTTTTTTACAAACTTTCATCACTCTCAGCAAACAATATGACGTTCTGTAGACACTCTCTTGCTTGAGAAGCAAGTGCAGCAAGATACTTGAGCAATAGCAAGTCATTAGCATTCATTAGCCAGCTCTAGATACGCACATCTGCATTTTTATGCAGAGGAATCTCGCAACTGCAAGTGGCTTCAGTTTTTCCTCCATTTTTTTTGTAAATTTACAATATAGTTTTGTACAAAAGTTTGATAAATCATGTTTCATACATACTGTAAATACATTGTACACAGATTTCAAGGACAAATTTATGAATGAGACCCAAGCTGAGTCTGAAATCGAATACTGTGTAGTAGGTACTACATTTGGTTTGGAACTTGCTTCGCGACCATTAAAAAAGTATATGGTATGAATGTGGGAAGTATGAAAGAAGTTCGTACCACATCCATCTTGTTGTCACTGTCATGTGACATACAGTACTGCATCAGTTGGATTGCTTCACTACCAGTCGCAAATCCTCTTCCTTCTGTGTCCTCAAAGTGTCCACTGGTTGCGCACTTTAGAATTACACCGGAAGTGGATAGTTCTTTACTGTTTTACGAATACAATGAATTCGGACATACTACTCAGCTCACATACTGTTTTTCGCTTGCTATATAGTATGGAAGTAGGAATACTCAGATTTTCCTTTTCCTTTTTTTCATTTTGTTTCGTTTTTGCTTCAGAGAGTACTGTAAAATGAGTTTGGAATGTTATGAGGGATGAGTAAATAATGGCATAATTTTCTTTTTCCTAGTTTTCCCTTGAAAAATCCACTTCACTTAATCCATAGTGTGAGTATCAGTACATTCTACTTTTTCATCTTTTTGTCTAATTGTTTCCTGTTATACTATCTTTCCTCAATCCTTTTTCTGTTTTCTTTGTTTCGTGCCACTTTTTTCTCACTATCGTTCTTTCTCCTTGTTTCATTCAGGTCTTCTCAGGAACTCTTGGATTAGTAGCTAAAGCTAATGAAATGTAATTACTGAGTTTGTCGATAAGAATCGATCCTACGTGTATGTGTGTGTGAGCGTGTGTGTGTGTGTCTCAGATAGGCCTTATTTTCTGCTGGCTGTCCGCTGAGATGCCTGATAACATTGACCTGGCGGCTGAGGTCTCAGGTAGGCCTGTCTGACTCTTATCAAATCAGTCAGATTACACACACAAACTTGCCAGCACACACACATACAAAAAGAACTCCATCAGGGGTACTGATAACGTGATAGATTTTCCTGTATATCTGTGTGTGGGTCAGTGTCAGCTCAAGGCTCATATACTGTATTTTAATGGTTATGTATCGCTTTATGTTTCAGGGAAATATTGCTTTGTGTCTTTGTGCTGAAAATTTCAAATGAAGTTTGTGAGTTTTGCTTTTAATCCCTTCTGTTCCTGCCAGTGCCTCCATGTGACTCTTGTTTTAGAAAACTTGGCTTGTGTCTGCTTGTTTTTGACAGATTCTATTCGACAGCTCTCACGTTGTTCGATATGCCAGTCTGTTCCAAAAAATCTTGAATGCACTGCTCTTGCGTCTTCCTCTCCATTACTGTTCATCCAGACGGTATTGGTTCGGATCTGAGATTGCGTGATTACAATTATGGACTTCAAACCTATAAATATTAAACTGCATGAGCATTAATCAGTTGCTTAAAAAAGTTAACACTGAATTTACGAAATTATTAAAATGACTGATTAAAACTGCCTTTTACGTGCTATCGGAAATTTCCTATTTCCCACTTATGAAGTCTTGATTACGAGCTTGTCGCATTTAAGTGCTTTGTCGTTGGAAAGAATAACATGTAGCATCCCATTGGTTGACAATCACATAAACATTCACCGTGCTAGATATTCAGTTTGCTGACAGTTCTCTAATGTTGGTCAAATACATGCTTATTTCACTGTTTATAAACATTCAATATGCTTCAAATGATCGTTCATATATAGCCTATAAATACACTACTTTAGCGACAAGACAAAGTGATGTAGTTGTGAAAATAGCATTGACAGCAGCAATTGTTGTCCCCTCCAACATGTTTAAAGTTTATGGCCCCCCCAACTCTGGTATCAAAATTATTTCCGAATTCCCCAGTAGTAAATACGACTTGAGAGGCGTTCTTCCAACAGCACGTGAAGGCAGCATTATTGATGCACCGCCCACTTTAACTGCCCTGCCTATTCACCACCAACTCACCATTGCTCCACGCATTCACTTGCTTTGCTCCACATTCTTACCAGTGTTCTCACCCATGCACTGGCCTTGTGCTCCTCTGTCTCACCAGTATTTCACCCTTTCATCATTGCTCCTTCCACCCTCTCACTAATTCCCCCACCTACTTCTCTATTATATAGTACCTGAAAAACAGTATATTAATTGAGTAGAATGTCCGAATTCAGAATTTCCATCTCCAAAGCAGCAGGTAATAATTACCTGGATGACCTACGATGTCAGCAGAGATTCCAAATTGTGCATCTGATGGACACATGAAGCCACGGGAGTGGAGTTGTCAATCGCAATGAAGCAACGCAAATGTCGCTGTAAGTCACATGACAGTGGCAATGTGGAGGGTGCAGTACAGCAAGATTTAATTCACATATTCATACTCTATAGAACATATGTTTTTAATGGCTGTTAAGTTAGTTCCTCATCAAACGTGGTACCCACTCAGACAGTGCATGATTTCGGATACACTTCGGATATATTTTACTCAACTCTCTCACCAGTGTCCCACTCATTATTGTGCTCCTTTAGTAGTTTCTGTTACACTGTTTGCCATGCCATGATTAATCTCTTCTTATTGGTACTGGCTTGCTAAATATACTCTCAATGATTATCTCACTGAAACCAGAATTCAGAATCGTTTGGTCTCTGCAAGTTTATTTTCTCAATCAATCTGACTTTCAGTTGTAAGAGCCACAAAAAGAAAAACATTCTCTCTTTAAACGCCTTTGGTTTGACATCTCACCATGAAACATCTCTGTCCATCCATTTACTCTCTGACCACCTGACCATAATTCTCAGAGCTCTCCTCAAATGCCATCTCGCCGCTGCGTTCTAGTTTTCTACAAAATGTTATCTCCCACGAGAAATCACAGTAAATTTCTGCCCTTCTGCATCAACCTCTTTTGCTCCCTTATATTTTATTTTTAGTACAAACTGACCTCACCTCTCTGTTTTTGTGTCAGTTTATTCCGCAGACTCTGCTGCTTCCTCTTACTCTGAAGAATTAAAACCCTGGTTCCTCTCAATACCTAATGTCTAATACCTAATGACTGGTTTATGCCAAGCAGTGGGCCATGACCCAAGAAGCCAAATGCAAAAATAAGTATATAAATATGCATATATAAAATGTTGTTGTTAAAACTTTGACACACTAAGCAAAATGAAGCCACATACATAATCTGTTGACTAATACTCTCTTTCATGGGTTGTGCCCACTGCATCTCTATTATCCTAATTATGCTAATTCTGAAATTGTATTCCCAAGTTACACAATGGCACCAAGTTGTTCCTTAATACACTCAGGCCTTCTTCTCAGAGCAGACACCCATGACAGTTGGAAGACAGTCCCCACTGATGAACCGCTCCAGGCCCTTTCTATCTGAGGGTAACGCTGTTCCTGTACAGACAGTAATGGACCAATTCGGGAGGCTCTGTGACGCACCTGTAGAAGTTGGCGAGGATGGGGGTTTGGAGACCAGTTCTCACCTTAGGAAGAAGTTAATAAGGAGAAGTTCAGTGCCCATGAAAGGTTGTCACTGTCAGTGAATATATACTCGATGAATATAAAGTTGTGTGTCGTATCCTGTTCGCAAGCAGATCATCTAGACGATTCCATAGCCGTCCACCAAAATAGAGAGCAATTGAGTGGGGGGAGGTCTTACCTTGGTGGAAGGTTCAAATTTAGTTAATGAGTAGACGTGTCAAGCGAGCCAACATGTCAGAGAGGAAAGTTGAGATCTTTTCTGTGATTGGTGAGGCGGAAACTTCCAAGACTCTTTAACTAGAACTCTCCAGACCAAATTGTCAGCATGGGTTTGCATGAAATCTACCATCTTTCCATATATGCGATTCTATGATTCATTACCTGGAATAACTATTTGGCAAGATAGCTTTGCAATAATAATCAGCATATATATATATATATATATATATATATATTCCCCTTTTACTAAAGATATACAAAGTCCAATTCAGGTAGAGACCAGACTTCCAGAAACTGTTGATATCTCCCCCAGCAAGCACCACTGATACATTGATCTCTATATTATAAACTTTGTTTTGAAAAACAACAGTGAGATTCGATGTTGGATGTACACGACTGCATTTTGGCTTTGTCCAACACATATATAGGAAGGGATAGTTCACTCAAAAATGAAAATTTTGTCATCATTTACTTACCTTAATGTCATTCCAAACCTGTATATGTCTCTTTCTTATGTTGAACGCAAAAGAATATATTTTGAAGAATTTTAAAGAACCAAACAGTTGTTGGTCCCCACTGACTTCCACAGTAGGGAAAGAAATACTATGGAAGTCAATGGGGACCATCAACTGTCTGATTACCAGCATCCTTTAAAATATCTTCTTTTATGTTCAACATAAGAAAGAAATTCATACAGGTTTGGAACAACATGAGGGTGAGTGATGAGTTTATATGTACTGGACAAAGCCAAAATGCATTCATCTACATCCATTAGTCTGACTCAAAAATTGGCATTGCTTTAGTCAAACTAAAGCACTTGTTTTACATTTTTAACAGACAAATTATTGTTTTAGTTCAACTAAAATGTAACTTTTTAAGTGCATGTTAGTGAACCAATGTTTTGACTGATCTTAAGAATCTTTTTTATAGACTGAAGGTTACCTTATAGACACAACCTTTTGAAACTAAATGACCTTCGAAAAATCGACATGCACTACAGTGAAACTTTAGCTCACCATATTAAATTTGACAGGATCCTCAATATTAACAGCAATTTTGTTGATATTTATATGCCTTTTCTTTAAGGTTCATGTAAATGATTAGCATATAGTATGTAATAAAGAAGGAGGTATCTAAGAATGTGTATACATTTCTATCATTTTATTTTGGATAAAGGTTCTAGGACTTGTCTCACTTGCTCTAGCCAGTCTCACATTGCCCTCAGAATCTCAATAGTCCACTAGTAAAATAGTAAGTCCAAGGTCATTGGAGCTTGTGTGTATTCACTTACCCAGTTCTTATCTGGCTTCCTTCCAAAACAGTTTCCACTTTCTGCCATCCTTCCCTCGTTCTCTGGTATTGCCCTCACACTCGGAGTGTTTTGAGACGTGTGTGTTTCTGCCTCAATGCCATGCTAAACTCTCCACTTCACAGATAACGTTTTCCCAACATTGTCCTATAAATTCCCTGCTGGGATGGCAACGTTCTATCAATATATCAGTAATAGACTCACACAGAGCGGATAACGTTCACACAACGTTGCCATCAGCACCTCCCACGGTGCTGTTTCTCTTTGCTGAGCCTGTTTCAGAGGTCTACGGTTTACCTTTTGTGCCCACAGAGATGTGCAGACACACTGCTGGGTTTAGGCATTTGAGTGCATTTGTGGTGTATCTGTTGTGAACAGCTCAGTTTTTGAACAAATTTTTTGAGCAAACAAATCATTTTTGTGATAGCCAATCAGTGCTGTTTCTCTTTGATGATGAGAGATTTAGTTGACGGCTCAGGTGATTGGCTAAAAAACAATTGTGTACAGATCTGATTGCCCAAGAACAAATATGGTGGATTTAAAATCACATACTTCCAGAGAGTAGCTATAGGGGCTTTTGCACCATATAGTTCTAGGAACTAGCCAGCATGGTGGTTCCTAGAGAACCAATTTCCCCCTTGGGCTGTTTTCCTTGCAGCAGCAGGAACTCTGAAGCGGCCAACAGCGACGTCTTTACTTGCGGTATTTACAAACGTTAACAATCAGTGAATGGAGGATGCTGTGATCAGAACAGTTTTTGTTGTGTTTTGTGGGTTTCGTGATAATGGAGATGGAATGTAAACGCACAATTTACGCAATTGAAAGTGCATGGACATTTGAGTAAATCACCTATGACAACTTGCAGTGTTACATATCATCGAGGCCGTAAAGAAGCCAACGCTGCAGACAACAGGTAGCTAAATGCCGTAATCGCTGTTTTCTGTGTTCGTGGATTAAATGGCTTTTTTAAAAATGCCGGGTTGCCTGTGTTTCATATGGCCAACCAGTGTACACTTACGTCACAAGTAGGAGCTAATTTAGTTCCTCCAAATGGAGTTCCTAGAACTAAATACGTTCCTAGATCCTGTGATGCAAACATGCCAAAAACCGGGAACTTCCACCAATAGTTCTAGGAACTATGAATTAGTTCCTCTGGTGTGAAAACAACTTATGATTAAAATGCATGCTAACAGAGAACCTTCTCCAGGTATTATAGACATGCAGATTGTAATAAATAATAGTAATATTGCTGATGAAAAGACCATAACCTACAGGTGTAATGATATACAGTAACTTACATTGAATTAGTGAATGAATCTGAATGAATCTTATTGGTGAACTGATTCAGAAGATTTGAGTCCCTGGTATGAATCAAATCCATCTATGTTTGATTCTTTGTCGTTATGGCAATCAGTGTGTCTTGTTTTCAGTTGGTCATGCAATAATACAATCTATGCAATCATGGCTTTTTTATAGTATGTGCAGTGTAGTGTTTCGCATTGCCATATATTGCCATATAGAAAAGTTTTAAATTCAAAAATGTAATTTAGATGTTAATAACGCTAAGTAATATAGCTATAAGTAATATAACTTAAAGAGAAACTAAAATAGGCACACAAAAAAAGAGACTGAAATGAACTAAAACTAAACTGAAAGACAACACAGGAGACTGAAAATTCAAAGTAATAATAACCTTTTTGTGAGTGTCCCAAACCCCCAACTACCCCCCCACCCCCCCCACACACACACACACACACACAAAACCTAGAGATCTTTCAGAATTGCTGCATACTGTAAATAAACCTGTGGAGATGTAGACTAAAAGCAAACTATTTTCTCATACAAATGATCTAGTTCTAAATGAATGCGGCACTGAGCCAGGCTGTTCACTTGTTGCTTGGTACACACAGATCAAAGAGTGGCTATTACTGCTGTGTAAAACAGACATGGAAATTTGTGTCCTGTTTACCCTGTTACGAACAAGCTAAACTAACAAACACTTTCAAAACTATTAATAAACATGCAAATATGAAATCCTGAATCTTTAATAACTGATGAAAAGGATTTAATCTTGTAGAGCTACTTCATGTGTGTGCAAAACAAATATGGGGTGAAAATTGGGCAAATACAGGTTTCGAAAAAGTAAGGGTGAGTAAATAATGACCAAATTTTCACTTTTCTGTGAACTGTTAGTTTAACAGCAATTACAGTTTTTTTTTTTTTCTCCTCAAATCAAGCACAAAACTTGAAGCACATTTAGAATGTCTAATGCCCGCATTCTCTCTGTCCAGTTCATTTAACCTCATTTTGATATTAGTGCTCATATATATTCTAAAGCAGCATATGTATGTGTGTGAGGATATAGGAGAATGTGCAGGATACAGACGATGTGTGTGTTTGTGCGTTAGAGAGCCAAGGCTAAAAGCCTTCCAATTAAGAGACGCTCCACGGGCCTGGCGTCTGGCCCATCTTCACCTATGTTGCCATGGCAACTGTCAGGTGGATTTCCTGGTGGCTCTTGGTTGAAGTTAGTGTCTCTTGTTTCGTCTCTTTATCTCTGTTCATTTGTTTCTTTTTTGCTTTTAACTTCATGTATTAACCCTTCTTTACACTTCCTCCATTTTCTAATAATTCCCTGCCGTTTTGTTCTTTTTGAGAGGAAAAAAACTTTAAAAAGAGAGTACTGTAGTGTGTATTAGGACAGACTGAGCTGCAGATTCATTGTTTCAGAGTGTTCAAATTAATGGCTGTAATAACTGTCTTTCATTAGTGTTATTGTTCTGAAGTCATGCTCCACTGATCTATATTTAATGTGGAGATACAGAGAGCATGCCACACGCACTGCAACCGTTTTGTCAGTTAATGACATTTTGATCTTTGTACAGTATATTTCAAGAAGTGTCTACCCAGCGGAAAATTGGATGGTTCATAGGTTGCTTTTTCATAGATTAATAGACTTTTTTTTGTCTGAAACTGTCTCTTATGTCCTAAAATTACCTGCCATGGACAGAAACGAGTCAATTGCTGATGTTTAAAGAGAACAGAAAGCTTTAAAATTTATATTACAGTTAGAAAATGTAACATGATGTTTAGTTCAAAATTAGCCCAAAATGAACCCAAATGCATGTGAAATTTGGCTTGGGCAAGTACATAAAGCAAACTTACTGACCTGATGGCCTGTAATTTAATTAAAAAAATAAATAAATAACATTGATAAAAATGTTAGTTAAATGCTTCTTTAAAAGCTTTTTTTTTTTTTTAATGAGCAAATCTAAATTAAAGAGATTCAAACTTCTAAAGAAATAATCTTCTGAAACTTCTAGTGTAAACACTTTCCTGGTGTTGTCCTGACTAAACCAAAATTGAGGAACAAAGAATGAGTTCCCTGACAAGTATAAACACTTTGGAAAAACATTGCTCTGTTTATTTGAAAATACCAACCAATCCGACAAAGCAACACTGGCTTAACCAATAGCGTGTGTTTGGGGTGTTTCTATCTGTTTAACTGACCAATGGCAGGGAGTTTGAGAAAACTAGTTGGTGATGCTACTGGCACAGAAATTTATCCTGCATTAAGATGGCTCTCTGAAAAGAATAGAAACTTGTTTGTAAAAGTTTCTCTTCTGAAACTCTGAAAAATGAAGGCTATAACCCTTCGGAGGGAGCTTGATTGACAGTCGATTGGACCAAATTGACTTTAACTGAAAATCGAGTGTTTGCTGTTGTCCTTTTGCAGTATTACACACTATTTTCCTATTTAATACTGCAAAGCTGCTTTGACACAATCTGTATTGTTAAAAGCGCTATATAAATAAAGGTGACTTGACAATTATAATGGCAAATCTGCCATTTTGTCCAACAAACAAATCAGACAGAAGAGTAAATTAACTTCGGTGGAATTAAACTTACAAAAAGTTGGTGTATTGACATCTTTCCAGGGTGAAAATACCTTCTGATGTTCATTTATGTTTATATCCTGCTTTAAGTAAATACGAAAAGACAATCAGTTCATGTGCCACTTGAACTGAGGCGCTACAGTGATCTGTCTTGAGTCCCGACACGTTAAAGATCCAAAAACAGTACTTGTTTGAATTTCTTAAAAAATGTGACCTGTGCTGGCAAAATGAGTCACAATAAGAAAATTTTCAAAAATGAGTTAATTTTAATTTCATATGAAAATGAAACCATGAAAATGATGTATGATTTGTTGGAATCGGACAAAAAAATGACTGAGCTACACCCGTTTGAAGTCGACAGAGTCAGCAAACTCAGTTCAGAGAAAAATCGAACTAAAGTTTTCTGAAGTTTCCAAAGCAAAACCACCTTGCAACATTGCATATTTTCCTCCAGTTCATTTCTTAATAATAATTACTATATTAATAAAATATAGCTATTTTTATTTTATTCTTGTTATTAAGAATAAGACTAATGCAAAAAGCAGGAAATATAAGGGGGAAATTTTCTATTTTACATCTAAACAAAAGCATTCAAGTAAGAAAAACAAATAATCAAATGTAAAAATCCATTTAGTGTGTTCATTACAAATAAATGTATTTATTATTAAAACTACAAAAGCAGTTCAATCAAGAACAGTGAGTGATTCCCTCTTTTCTTTTATTGTTTGATTAACATTGAGACAAACGTCCTATATATTAAGACTCACTGTAATGCACAGATCTAATATGTAACCCTGGACCACAAAACCATTCTTAAGTCGCTGAGGTATATTTGTAGCAATAGCCAAAAATACATTGTATGGGTCAAAATTATCTATTTTTCTTTTATGCCAAAAATCATTAGGATATTAAGTAAAGATCATGTTCCATGAATATATTTAGTAAATTTCCTACCGTAAATATATTAAAACTTAATTTTTTATTAGTAATATGCATTACTAAGGACTTCATTTGGACAACTTTAAAGGTGATTTTCTCAATATTTAGATATTTTCGCAACCTCAGATTCCAGATATTCAAATAGTTGTATCTCGGCCAAATATTGTCCTATCCTAACAAACCAAACATCAATGGAAAGCCTATTTATTCAGATGGTGTATAAATCTCAATTTCGAAAAATTGACCCTTATGACTGGTTTTGTGGTCCAGGGTCACATATAATGTTACACATTTTTTCGCCAACAGTTCCCCAAACGTTCACTTAAGACATAACTGATTATGTTTTTCTAGATTTGTTTTAATCATGTAAAAAGATTTGAACAAAGAAATCAAGTGCTACGCACATGTATTGGCCATGACTTGATTGCTAATACAAATACAAAATTTAGACGAGTAAAGAAAACGCGGTACTTATTAAAAGAAATCCCTTTATTTAAATATACACAGGAAACTGCTGTTAACAGGTTAATGTTACGTTTCCCATATCATGACGAGTAAAATAATGACAGCTTACTGTCTTTATAATATTGAACATGGTTCTTCTCGGAGTAGCGTGGCTACGAGCTGCGTCATCTACTTGTTTGACAGGTGTCAGTGTTAAGGCGCAATACTGCCACCTGGGAGGTCAACCAGGTACTGGCACTGGAGTAGGCTATTTACGTGTCGTGTTATCATAAGTGTCGTGTTCATTTTAAATATTGTGGTTATCGCAAATACCGGTGTATCGTCACACCCAAAATTAACACCATGTCGATATTTCATGATTTGAATATCACGGTTATCGTCAATACCGGTATATCGCGACACCCCTAGAGTGAATTTTTAAATACTGCATTTCCGTGTATATGCGTATATATATTGGGATCGCTTGATGAGGGCTTAATGTATTATTTTTTGAAACCTCAAATTCAACTAAAACCAACATTTTTTATTTATTTTTTTTGCCTGTGGCTCAAAATTAGCCTGTGCGCATTACTACTCATTTTGCCAGCATGGGTCACTAATGACATTTTGAAAGCTAAGGCTTTGTTTCATACCAGAGGTAACCTGCTCTAACCTCCTCTTTACTCCGCGATGTATTTTTCTCACTGAGTGAGAACGTGTGGTGTGAGAGTGCCATGTCTTTTGCGAAGGGTCAATTACAACCTTTACTTTTAAGAGTCTGTCTTTTTTTCTTAGTTTTTAGCTATAAAATGTTTTTCTTCTATATAGTCTGTATAGCTTTTTTTTCAATGCATAGTTTCTTCTGAATTAAAATGTCATTTTCCATACATACTGTATTCTGTTTTAATGAACGTTAATCTCTCTTACTTCCAATCTTTCTCTTTCTCGCATGACCACATGCACATGTCTTGAGTCCTGCTCCCCGTGGTGCTGGCAGCTCTGCTCTGAAGACACATCCTGTCCCTTCATTCCATCTGCCACACACACACACACACACACACACACACAACACAACACCCCCAGAAGGGTCGTCCGTCACCACCTGTCAGATCCAGAGTCCCTTGCAGTCTTTCTCTCTGTCTGTCTCATGCCCTTTCTCTTTCTCTTTCTCACACACACTCACTTGCACACACTGTCTCCCTCTCTGGCGTGTCCCTCTTGACAATGTAATTCCGCTTTGTCAGTAAATGTCCACCTTTCTGCTCTCTTTTGTTGGAACTGTCCTTAAGTGTGTTGGATGCACTCTTTGGAGGCACTATGCGTGCTTTGTGCTTCTTCGCAGCATGTCTTTGTAAAGTCAACATTTACAACCTTAATGCATTTTTCTGATTTTATGTACACTGTTTCTGTGCAAACCATTACAAAGAAAAATGTAAATTTGTATTATTATTTTTTTTTATTAAAATGTGACATCTTGTGGCACTTTTTTACCTGAAGTCATCAAGACTTCATCTATTTCAACCCATCCCCTCCAGCCGTGTAAACCACATCCCTTTTTACAAATATAATCAATTCCTACACTCTCTCTCTCAAAAAAAAGGTGCAAAGCTGTCACTGAGGCAGTATCTGGGGTATAAAAAGGTACAAAAGCTAAAAACCAGGGTACAAATGCTAAAAAGCAATTTACCCCTAAATAGTACATATTAGTACTTTTAAAGTATGCAATAGCAACTAAAGTGTATGTAACACCTTTTTTACCTAATTTAATGCATAAAGTCACTTTATATCCCTTATATTTCTCGTTTAGTAGTTTCACCTGAAAATGTTTCATGTTGCAAAAGGTAAATTGAGTTGTGAATCTGTTTCATGTTCTCATTATATGTAACATTGATATTGTACATTTAATTTATATAAAGCCATATTATGCAGTATGCCATTTTCTAGGGTTAGTAATTAGATTACACAAACTATTTTAATACATGTTTTTAATTTAATGGTGTTTTATTTAACTTCAACTGATTCTTAAAGCATTTTTAAGATTCAAGTGTAATGGAGAACTTTGTTAAAATTATAATACTGGGAATAAATTGATAAATTGATTATAATAATATTCTTAACAGTCAAATTGGAATGATAATTAAAATGTTTGAAGCACTTTATATAACCTAACAATGAAAACTCTAATAACCAGCAATGTTACTAAACAAAAAAAAAAAAAGTTAATTATGTTAAACTGGTGAAGATGAATCGAATATAATTAAAATTCCAGAGATCAGTTCCTATCTAAAAAAATATATAAATGTTGGCTTTGATCTATATATATATATATACAGTCAGCTTCATAATTCAATCACTCGGGCAGTCGTGATGCATCGTGGGTTGTCTTGGCATTAGGTAACTTCCTTTTATAGCTTTCTTTTCATTTCCTTATGATTTCAGTGCTTTCTCTCTGATTTATCTGGTAGGGTCATAAACAAACAGAAAAATACATAAATATTTGCTTATGTAACATAAAATTTTTCAACTGTTTTGATTATTATCCCCCCCCCCCCCCCCCCCAGCTTCTGTTTCTTGACAATTATTATTATTATATGAGTAAAAAAATAGCGGTTGCACTTTATTTTGCAGTACATGCACTTACATGTTACAGTGTATCTACCTAAGAAAGTACCTAAGAAAGGTAACTACGTGGGATAGGGTTAGGTTTAGGGGTAGATTCAGAGTTAGTACCTACAGTAGTTATTACCTAGTTACTGTAATTACTATAATAAGTACATAGTGTTTACTTGAGTAACATGACTGTAAAATAAAGTGCTTCCAAAATAGCTTTATTGTATAAAAGACACCGTGTTTTGGCAAAAGATTATAAGTAATCTGTGAATGAAATTGTTTTAAACTTATAATATGCATTCCTGGTTTCCTCCATCACACTTGTAAGGACAGCATGATGCCTCCCCCATTGCGGTACGGTTGCCTAGCGACCTCAGAGCACATGAAGTATATGTTATATACTATTTTAAGGCACTGAACAAAAGTTCACTTTGGTAAGTGTTCAGCCTCTCTCTACACTCACCTGAGATTATTATGTGCTGTCAGACTGTAATTAGATTGAAGATCAATTACCGCAGATGAATTACTTTTGATAATTCTATGGGAGTGTGTGTGTGACAGAGAGTATGTGTGTGGGCAGGTGATGAATAGGACATTTTCAGGTCATCTTGTTAGGTATATTATTACCGTGACCCCAGGTTGGTGCATTTAGATTTGCATTTTGATTGTCACTATGTAATAACACTGAAATATTCAAGAGCAGACGCTGAGAGTTCAGTTTTAAGTCATCCAAAGGGAGTTAGATGTGGCAACATGCACAACAATCAACACACTTCAGTTATTCATGAGAGACCTGCAAAATATAACAGCACAGATGTTAAAAGGCTACTAAAGAAAGAAACAAGAAATAAGTAATGACTGGCAACCTGCGATTGTTATTTTAAAGTCTGTACTGAATTAAAAATAGTCTTGCAGTAAGCAATTAATCCATGCAATTGAATCCACAGGAAAAAAAATAAATAAATAAAAATAATCTTCAGTCAAAATCTGATTTTTTTTTTTTTTTACACTCACACCCAAAATACACTCACTTTTGGTACTAAAATGTACCTTTAACGTCATAATATGTATCATCTAAGGATATTTATGGTTCAAATGTATACCTTTTGAGAAGGTACCACCCCAGTTACAGTTTTGGTACTTTTTTTTTTTTTTTTTCTTGAGTGTGGTCACAACTTCTGGTTCATATGCTGTGGATCTGTTTCAGTTTAATCTATACTGTGTATAGATTAAAATTTAAACATATATATATATATATATATATATATATATATATATATATACTGTTACTATAACTTAATGTATTCAGATTGATTCAGTCATATTAAAATATATATATTTTGACTTAGATCAAATCACTTCTGTGAGGCACATTTTAGGTTATTTACCTCATAATACAAGAAAACATTGCAAGTTTGGAACAACATGATTTTTTTTCTCTTCTTTTTTGGCTGTTCCAAGTACACTTGATTAAATAGCCAAAACACTTTGTCATTCCAGATCTGTGCTATTTTATTCCATAGAACACCAAAAGAAAATTTATTTTCTTCGGTTTTTCATAAAAAGGAAGTGCATGCTGACATGTATTGTCAATAGCTTTAGCATGTTTAGCATCTTTCCTTCCAGTACATAGGGTGCATCATCCCAGTAGTGCACAACACATCGCTGCATTTTTCAGTGTAAACACACTACTTGCATCGCTTATGCTACAAAAAGACAGGGTAACACTTAAGTACAGGGACCAGTTCTCACTTTTAACTAGTTGCTTATTAGCATGTATATTATTAACATATTGGCTGTTTATTAGTACTTATAAAGCACATTCTGCATGACCATTTTCTACATTCCTATTACCTAAACTTAACAACTACCTTACTAAATATTAATAAGCGGCAAATTAGTTTATTGAGTTTATTGAGGCAGAAGTCATAGTCAGTGGTTTGTTAATAGCGAGAACTGGACCTTAAAATAAAGTGTGACCAAACACAAAACATTGCAATGTATAATAAAGGGATGTTTTTGTTGTTGTTGTGGATGAATATCCTGTATGAGTGTGTTTATTTAGTATATTCCTCCAGTTTCAAAACTGAAATGGTCGTTTCAACATGATTTACAGTTTTTTTTTCATTGTCCTTCTGTGTTTGTTGACAGTTATCAGAGAGGGGTGATTCTCCTCTCATTACAGTTATAAATATATATGACAATTCAACAGGCATGGCCTTCGGTAGAGCTCATTTTTGCCCCTTTTCAAATAACATGTTTGCGCATGTTTAGACCGTGTTTGAATAACATGTTTATTCGGTGGCTCTGAGTGGGCGGCTGTGCGTTCTGAGAGTAACAAGGTCAACAGAAGACTTCTCCATTGTTTCCCTTGCTGTTCAAATCATTTCCTAACTATGTTAACTGGAGAGCTAGCAACAACCTGCATTAAAATAGAAAATGTGTAATTGTAACCCAAAAATACCTTCCTGATGTTGTTTTTTTGCTCTGTGATGATTGTGACGATTATGAAATGATCAGTAAGTGATATTGTTGCCTGACCCAGTTGGGGACACTGGCAGCAGATGGTGGCATTTTCATTTAAATGAAACATAACTAAGCAATGAGTAACATGGCCAATTATCTTAAGCACATAATAATAAGTAGTTGCATTAATACTCTTCTGACTGATTTTTTACAATTTCATCCTGTTGCACAGTATATAATAGTGTAATTATTATATAATAGTGATATATAATAGTAACATAATTAGTATTTTTATAGTATATTGTGTCATGTGCAGATGATTTATATGCTAAAGCTATGGGGTATTAGTGATGGGCATTATTAACATTTTAACAAAATTTATGGCAATACAACATTAAGCAACATCATCATTAGACTGTTTGTTTCCACAGTCCCTCCTTGTTTTGCGATTTAAATGTACCTCTTTTTTTAAATTCAGTGGCAAATATTGTTGTTGGTAAAAATGATTAATTTCTGTGAATTGATTAAAAACAAAATGATGTTATGATTTAACAGTTTCTGGGCATCAAAAGTAGGGGTGGGCGATATGACCAAAATCTTAAATCATGATATGAGTAATTTTATTTCACAGTAACAATATATATTACAATTGTCATGAATCCTGTCCGTGGTCTTCCGTCTGCTCGCCACCAGAGGTTGCCTTCCGATTACATTGACTCTCGCACTACACAAACTGTTACACGTCACCCTGGACTACATTTCCCATGTTCCATTGCACTGATTGCAGTCTCACCTGCAGCCTATCACACACACTTTAAATACAAGGCCCTAACCACTATTCAGGGTCGAGTATTGTTTGTGTTTATCGCTCTCCTAGTGGTAGCACTTTACAGAGCCAGTTTTCTGTCTGAGTTTTGTCTAGTTCCTAGTTCCTAGTTCAGTTTAGTCATGTCAAGTTTTGCCTGATTGTCTGTTTCCTGATTGCCTGCCTGTCTTGGATTTCTCTCTCGTCTTGTCATTTGGACTCTGTTTGTACCTTGCCTGCATTATTGTCTGTCTGTGGATTATTCGCTTGCCTCATCCTTTGGATTATGTTATCGATCGACCTACGCCTGTTTACTGGAGTACTCTTCTGTCTTGCCTGTTTGCCATTGTCTGACCCTTGCCTGTTTTGACCATGTTTAAGAATAAAGCTTTGCAGATGGATCCGCACGCCTCTTGACTCTGTCACTCCGTAACAACAATATAGTTTTTACTTTAAATGAGGTCTTTATCATATCAAATATTGTCACTATAACACTATATTGTCAATATAACAAAAACTAATACTAGCCTGAATTAAAAAAGAAAGAATTGTTAAAATAAATAACGTTAATAAATTAACATGAATGACAGACAGCAGGGATATTAGACTGCCGTCACTTTAAGAGCTGCCCAGATCCAATATACTGTACTTTTACACATTTGTTTTCAATCTCAGCTGTTTACTTTCACTCAAGACCTAAATTACTTTGTTTACGAGGATACTTGCAAAGACATACATTTTGACACATAAGTGTGTGTATTTAACCATTCAAGGCCTATAAAGCAGCAAAAATAACTCAGTACTCAAGTTCAACACGCCAATGCTCTATGAGCGCTGTCTTCAGACAGCGCGTGCATATAGCGAAATGAGTTCTCTTTCGCTGCTGATTGCATTTCAACAGCTTAAAATCAACCGAAATGCTTAAAAACACGTTTATTTGTTAAAAAAAAAGTAATCATAGATAAAAAAAAGAATCATGGATTTTAACTAAGCATTGACATTGATAACATTTTTTTGGCTACTGAAAATTTAAAGGAATCAATTAGAGTTAAAAATATTATTTTGAATTGTAAAAATATTTCACAGTAAAAATGATTTCTCCTGTTCATGACCATTTTGTTTTTCTACCCTTCATAGTTCCTGTCTCTTTCTCCCAGCATCCTTTGTTGGCACCCAAATCCCTGTGCGGGTGGTACTGGCATTTTCTCTGCAGATCCAGTCGGCTTACCTTCCATTCGCACGGAAGGACCGCGGAAACGAATCGCATCATATCTCAAAGCCCCCGAGGCGGAAACAGACTCTCTTCTCATGCTTGTGCTGCATTCACCACCTATTTACCATACTAAAACCTGTCCACACATGCCAACGCACCACTCACCGGCTCCAATGTCCCCAAACGTTGCCTGAGAAGGAAAGTCATTTATTATTATTGATGTCAAAATGTGTGTGCGTCTCATTTCGGAGGAAGCGGTAAGACACTGGGCGAAACGGGTCCGGGCCACAGGGATTAAGGCAAAGTAGATTAAGCAAACCCTGCCATATTCCAACTCAGCCATGAGCAAAAGGTCTATTCACGGAGCAAGCAACATCTGCAGAGGCTTAGGGATGCATGGAAACCGGCGGAAACAGAAAGAGAGAGAGACGGCGTTGTTGTGGGAAGTCTATCGGAGAGAGCCGCTGAATGAGAGGCAGAGAAAGAGACCGATAGATTCACAAATGGGTTACGGGGAAAGTGTGGCTGCCGGGATTAAGGAGCGTGTTTAGTAAGCAGTCGCTCTGGGTTCCGATGTTCAGTCGTTAATCCTGTTATGCTTCCTTCTTTTCCTTCGATGACGTCGTTTCAGTCAATACCAGTCCTGATGAACTTGCCAATGATGTTTGATTTCTAGTTAAGCAAGCCAGCCCATTATTGTCAGGCCTAAATTGGATCTCGGCTGATCCAACAGGCTATTTAATTTGAAGTCGCTCTCTCTCTCTACTGCTTTTGAAAAACAAAATGGATGTAGAGCATGTTTGGGAGGGATGATCCCAATTTAGTATTCTGTAATTTTGATAGGTCTGTTTAACTCGTACTGACGTAATTAGGCCGTGTGTTACAGATGGAGAGGAAATTAGATTTACGCTGCAAAGCTGGGAGATTTCTCACAAAAACAGCTAATACAACCTATTATGTTAAACTGGTTTTTACGTAACTTTTAATCAGCCTTCATGGACTTGAACACACCATAAAAATGTTTCTTATATCACGTAAATGATGTATTGCCTTGATTCCCAAAATAATACACCTGAATGCAGGTTTCTTTTATGCTATACAAAGTTTTTCATTCTGGGGAAGAGTGTGTGTAATGAATAATAATGGCGACATTTGACCGTTTGCTAGTTTAACATTTTTGTTGTTGATTTTATTGTCACATTAAGTTTTTGTATTGTGATTGTTAGAATCACACCAGTTATTGACTCTTGAGTTGTTGTTGTTTTTTTACCTCAAGTCTTGATGTCTGTACAGGATGTGGCATTTTAAGGTAATTTATGAGCGAGATATTTTTTATTTGTCAAATGAGTGTTCTTTTGATGGAATCTTCTTAGAGTTACTTAGTCTAAATTGCTAAATGGGGTAGATTTAAAGTCATGGCAAGCTGACATTTCTAGCTCAGTCAAGACACTTACTTAAACTAATTTAGTAAGTGCATATCAAAAAGCAATGCAAAATTGTTGCCTTTAAGTTCTATGGAACCTTACTGTGTAAATCTCACTCAAGTGTGCTTAATTGTTTGTTACTTCCTGTCAGTGGTGTAACACAAAGCGTCACCAACAAGGGGGATGGAGGATGATTAAGGCAACTATTTTTGAGTTTACAAAAATCCAGTGTACTTGTAACAAATGCATTAATGTATGGGCTGTATGCACATAAAAAGACCCAATGAAGTAGCTTGATGAGTTTTTGTTGTATGAGTAATGTATGAGTAATTGTTGTGGGAGGAATTTGGAATTGGACATATCCAAAGTGTTTTATGGCATTAGTCACCGATTGTCTTCATATAACTTCGTACTGTTTGTAAAATCGACCATACTGACTGTAAATAGCAAGTCTAGAGAGTTTAACATAGGATCTAGGAGATGTCATGCCATTGTAAAAGGTATGGCTAAATATATTTTAAAGCACTAATACCATTTGTAATGCTTGCCAAAACAGCAGTAGCACAAATTCAGTCGAGACTTTAGGAAAAGTCATATTGGTGAACACATTGACAGATGCCTGTAACGTTCCTGTTTGATATCTTTTTCCACTTTAATTGGCTAGAATGTATGAAAGTGTTGCAGAGACTTTGGGGCATGTTCTTTATTCCAATTTTACCTACAAAAAGCGTTTTTCCATTTTTTATTTGGATAATTTTTTAAAGTGCACATCCCTCTAGCTGCTTGGGCCCTCCTGTAGTGCTTACCCTATGGGCTTCTGGAAATCCTCTGGCGTTTGTTAAAATATTTTGTATGTTTTAAACTTTTACTAGGTGTTTGAGAGATAAAACAACCACAGGAAAAAAGGAAATGTGTCTTTTAACATGCTTCTTAAATGCAGTTGGATTTTGATGAAATCTAAAGAATTGCTTTAAAGGCTTTCATAGAAGTTCTTCTTCACTCTACGCTCAGGGGTAAACTCGAAAAAGCTAAGCAACAGTATACTGTTTGCGGACAATTTAATGTCGCCCACGCTTCTACAGATGAGTATGTAAATATGTGCTGCACACAACAAAGAATTTGTTTCAAAATGACACCAGCTGTTTGTTCTTCAATTTTATTTGAAGTATATGGAAACCTTAATGTACAGTGTGTCTTGCTGACTGTTTATGTTCATTGATTTCACTGCATAGCTGTTCTCCATCTCTGGACCAGTTCCAACAATCTTCCTTCATGATGTTGCCTTATTCGTGGATCCAAAGCAGAATTCATTTAAACAGGTTTCATGGTTTTTGTTGGAAATTTACCTGAGTTTGAAATGAGGAAATGATAAGGTCCTTATAAAGTCCACAAGGTCACATGAAAAATAGCAAACTCTGGGTTTTTCTTGGGTCAGTTAACCAACCATTTCCTGTCTAAGTGGGCAGTTCTAAGCTGTAATGTGGACCAGACTTCATGGTGATAGTCAAAACTTTGTCTCCTCCATTATTCTTTTATTGTAGATGTTCTTTTGAACCTTCTTGGTTCTTACAATCACAAGAACATATTCATCTTTTACATGGACTTGAGGAAGGTTTGTCTCCACCTGATGCAGCAGGCTCAGCTTCTTGTGTTTAATTGCGTTTATCTTTCAGAAACATTGAATGTAATCTGAATGCTTCACGAAACTAATTAATCTCAGAAGTTAACTGTCCTGATTATTTCCCATTATTTGGCATTATGGAGTAATTTGAATTCATTTGCATTTTTATTACATTCATTACAAAGAATTAAAAAAAACAAGGAGATCAGACATTGATTAATGATTTAATGCAGAATAAGCCATAAATATAATCCTAATAAACAGTTGAGCTACGTAACCCAAATGACATATATTACATACAGAAACGATAAATGAAGTACAGGTATGCATATAGGTACAGTATTGACACCTATTGAAAATTTTCAGGTTAAAATGTACAGAGAAAATATATTTAAAAGGTTAAAGCATTTTAAATCTTAAACAAGAATTTCAGTTTTATAATTATCAAATTCTTGCATAATTAAAAAAAGAGTGTTACACTGAAGGGCACCACAAACCATTTGTATTGAATTAAAAGTGACAGTTTACCCAAGAATGCCTTTACGAACAATTACACTGAAATTCATTCCGCTTTTGTTTCATAAATGAGGCCCAATATGAGTGTCTCAGTGGCTTTCACTGATTAATGTTTAAAGCATATAGAGTAATTTAGCAACCATTGTCTGGTGATTACATTACACGGACATTGTAGTTGTCCAGCGGGAAGATACGGACACAAAACAGATGTACTATATTAAGAGGCTCTTATGGCTTTATCAATCCTAACGTGTCTAATTCCCCGTGCCATTAAAATCACACTCATCATCTGCCAAATCTAGAGACAAATGTTCTGTCCTCTATCTCCCTTTCATTAGGATTATCCGGCTCCTTTTTCCTAGATATCAGGCAGGCCCCCAACCCCCTTCTGTGCTCTTAAGTGTGATGGCATTTGGGAGATGACAAACCGACACACAGGCGGTTAATTCCTCTGCAACGCCAGGTCGTTCCCAAAGCGCCGCGCCGTCACAGTGTTTATATGAGAAGAATTCCTCACCCCCTCCCAGCGACCATATCATAACCACAGGGAGCGCAAAGCATCAGCCGGTTGTTAAAGTGAGTGATGTGAGCTCTTAAGACGATAGCTTTGTCTGCGAGACACCCGCGTCTGATGCTATTCGAGTTATAGAGGTGTTAGAGGCTGGTGGATGAATTATGACAGCCTATCAGACGTGCATAAAGACACAATCTGTTCCTATGCCAGCCTTTTACACGCTGAAGTAGAGCACTGAGTCTGGTGATTTATATAAGCATTT
>JAFVLL020018870.1:0-22500 GCA_021397915.2 Tor tambroides
TCTCTCTCTCGCTAAACTGTCTGGCCTCTAATCCAAATAGAAGTGACTGAAGACGCCTGGCTAGACGCCGCTACCGTAATCAACAGCTCGTCCTTCCAAAACGCTTTAATCTTAGTAATCTGACATATTCAGAACTGCTTTCTCTGTGAAAGCGTAAAGTTAGGATGAGGCAGTCTAAAGGATGACCTTTCCGCCACCAAAAGGACAATTACACCCTAAAAAGACGCCATTATTGAGTTTCTCCACTAATGATGTTCACAATTATTTTCAATTATCATAATGTTGTAATTGAAAGGCGATCTGAAGGCCGCTGACAGCTCCTTTTGAAAGTGCGGACAGAGCGACGTTTATTCTCACCCTCGGCGTTAATTAGCTTCTGCCGCCGCGATTCTTCACGCGTTTTTCTACAACCCGTTTTCAGCCAAACCAACACAGACGGGTCTGACCCGCAGCTTTGTTTCTATCTGACAAGGTTTGACATCGCTCTAATGGCTCACGCTCGTGTTCTTTAACCAGACCTGTTAGCTTGTTAGCATTGCTTTATTTTTTTATTTTATAACTCAACTTTTTTATGAAAGGTTGGGCGGCTTATGAGACGAGATGAGGCGAGTGATACTGCCTTTAAAATTAAAACCGTTCTCTTGTCGATACGGCGAGATTTATGCAAATGTTCTGAGCACAAATGAGCTGAGCAAGCCTGAGCAAATTTGCCTGCTTAAAAGTTCTGCTGACACGTGGAAGAACGGTCTACTTTTGCAGGAGGAAAACTTTGAAAGTACTGTCCTCGACTATCATGCATGTCAAGCTCTGGTGGAAGGCACTAATGCATTAAAGCAATAGTTAATCCCCCCAAAAATGATCACTCTCTCATTATTTATTATGTCGTTCCAAACCTGCATGCTCTTATTTTTCTTTTGTGAAGAAGGAAAAGGGAAAAAAGGGAATTTTTGAAGATACAAGCAAGCGATCCCTTCTCTCAAGTTCCAGAAAGGCAATATTACACAGTGCAGTGTTTGAGCCTGATAAATATACAAAGAGACACCATGTTATGATTCATAAAAGCTATAAACTTTTTCATTGCAGACAAGCACTTCTACACTTTTCGTTTACGGAAGCGTGACTGAAATAAGCAAGAAAGCCAAGGCAGTCTGTCCTAAAAACCTTTGGCTGTCAATTGAGTGAGTCAGTCAGAATATCATGGCTTCAATTAATGTTTAAATAGAGCTAAAAACTCTCTAAATAAACCTCTCTAAAAGCATGCTATTGCATTGGCTATATATGCTTACTGAAGTGTCCATACTTACAATAAAAGTGCCCATCTCAACAGATTCAACAGCAAAGAAGTAGCTACTAATTTAACTACATTTTTTGAGTAACATGACAATAGTTTAGCTTTTTATTTTATTTTATTTTATATTTGTTTGTATTTATTTATTTGTATTTATTTTAGTTTGTTTGTTTGTTTGTTTTGTTGTAGTATTGAATGTATTAAAGTTATTTTACTCAGCGATAAGTACATAATAAAGGTGCAGAAAACAATGCATTTAGCTTCAGTTAACAAACAAACGATCAATCAATAGAAAATTCAATCTGAACAGAATTCAAATTCTCAAAGCATAAAAGTATAAATAAATAAACAAACAAATATTATTTTTGAAAGTATGAAATTTGCTCTTTTTTTGCTCCTAAAAAGTGTACAATTTGGACAAGACTAAAATCAAAGCATGTTTTATAAATGCAAATTTATCTATTCACTTCAAGCACAACTAGTCCAAATAGCTGTCATATAATTTAAGGTATTTTCTAGCTTTGTTAGTTGAGTTTTGTGAAAATTTCTGTATAAATATCAGTTTAGTGCTGTCAGCCTAATTGAGATCCTGATTGTGTCAGCTTAATACTGCTCTAATTATAAAAATAAAATCAGCTCACCAAAATAAAGACATGCTACCCTTAAAAAGCTTTAATAAAGTTAGCTACTTTATTCTTAGTGTTTTGTAGTGTAACTACTTTTCCTGAGGAGTAGCTTGTCTGTAGCTTAAGTACTGTAAATTATGAATAACTCAAGAGTTTCAAAGCATCTTCTCCAACACTGTTTAATATATTTTCCCATGTGATGCACACTAAGGCCCCCCGATGCCTCTTTCACACTGATTTTATAGCCAGTCTTAAATACACATGCAGGCCATTGCCCATTTTATAGGACTCATTATCGGAGTGTTGGGGGAAAGAACTAATTATTTACATTAGGCCTGTAGCTTACGGCACGTCAGGCCTAGTCGATTCCAGTGGGCCGATGTTTAATGTGCGCCTTCATTCCAGCATCAGGCTCTCAATTATTCATCTGTTATAGTCTTTCCGTCTGTGGGACCCCATGCATTCTTGATTTGCAAAGGTGATTGGTGAGGATGCAGCTTTATAATGAAATCAGCTTCTGTCGATGAGCCACACAACACACCACCAACAACCACATTCATTCTAGAACCACAACAGGGGAAGAAAAACAGGTATTGCACACATAGACATTGTCTTTAGCTATTAGAATCTACAGGTATATAAGCAAATGGTAGGTTTGACTTACCTGTTGCATGTTTAATTTAGAGTAGCATCCAGTTATCATCCTGGAAATTAAAAAATAAATAAATAAATAAATAAAGTTATGAACTTTAGATCAAATTGCATATAAAACTTATATAAAACTTATAAAAAACATGTGGCAGTCAAATACTGAGTAAAGTAAGAGATTCAGTTTTGAATTCCCAGGCCTAAAAAAGCTGCTATAAAAAAAGGCAATAGTTTTTTTTTTTACCCTCCCACAATAACAGAAGTCATGGAAATTGATTTGTAAGAAAGTACATATTTCTCCTTGAATTTGATATTCATTTCATTTTTTTTTTTTTTTTTAATGTGATTCTGCGGGCAGAAGTCTTATTCCAGTTCCAGAAGTGATACATCAAAAAGACAGAGACCAGCTATTGACTTTATGCATGTGAATGTGGAGTTCTGTTACACACTAAAGACATTTTTCAGCTAAATCTCTTTGTGTAACACTGGCGCGCTGATGTCCTTCACCTCTACATTTAGTGTTTTGACTGAAATGGCATGAGAGTTTCAGCTGAAACTCAATGATTGTTCAGATGTGCAGAGCAAAATAAACTTTACGATCTGACATTTTAAAGGTTACTGATGGCACTTAACTCAACTTTATCTGTACTGATTTAAAAGAAACACAAGTTATCTGAATTATGTAAAAACAGTTTAGTAAATAGCCTAAACAGACCCGTCCCAAATGTCGCACTAGTTGTAGTAGATGGTCTAAAACTTTAGGTGCAAAACCACAACTTAGGCTCACTGAATAAACACGCCTGTGGTAAAATTTCTGCAAAATGTTATGTTGCTACTTGCACATTTTGCTGAGCTTTAAAAGTAGACAATGTTGATCATGATATTTTTTTTTTACAAAGACTTAATCATGGTTTCTGGGACCTGTGCTAAAGTGGTTTGCTTCTAACCTTAAGGAGAGAACTTTTTCTGTTAATGTAGGAAAATGTTTCTCATTCCGTGCTCAGATCTCTTATGGTGTTCTGCAGGGTTCCATATTGGGTCCTTTGCTTTTTGCTTTATATATGCTTCCTCTAGGTCTTATTATTCAGAGACACAACACTTTTTTTTTTTATGCCAATGACACTCATCTTTATCTTCCTGTTAAAAATAGCAGCTGTTTTCTGTCTAAATGGTTTAATCGTCAACATAGAAATGAATTTGGTGCAGCTAAATAATGATAAAACTGAAATAATCATATTTGGCCCATCAGTTTGGACCTGAGGTGTTGTCGGTCAGCTTGGTCTTCTAATGTACATAACTGTTGGTGTTATTTTTGATCCCACATTGTTTTTTGATAAGCAAATCAGTGCTGTTGTGAGAAGTTTCTCTCAGTTAAGATATATTGCTCGAATCAAGATGCTTTCTAAGAAGGACCTTAAAACTGTTATTCATGCATTTATAACATAAAGGTTAGACTACTGTTATCCGCTCTGTCTGGGTTTGCTGAACACAGCTTTAGATCTCTTGTAGTTAGTGCAAAACAGAGCAGCCATATTATTGACTAGCACTTGAAAACATGAGCACATTACACCTGTAATCGCTGGTGAACTGGTCAAGTTCTGTGCTGATTTTAAAATTCTGCTCTTTGACTTACTCCCCAGTATTTTGTGATTTCCTCATCCTACATACTGCTTCAAGATCCCTTTGGTCATCTAGTCAGTTACTCCTCTCAGTCTCTCATTCATGTTTTAAAGCTAAAGGCCACCAGGCTTTCTCAGTGGCTGCTCCTAGGTTCAGGAATAGTCATCCCCTCCATATTAGATCTTCCCCTTCTATTCTATCAAAGTTTTAATCATTTTTGAAGACTCATTTTTATTCTTTATTTAATTCGTATTGAGGGTTTAAAATATTAATTTGTCAGTTTGGTTATTGTATTATTACATGTCTAGTATGTAAATATGTTTTTCATTTCTTTTTATATGTGCTTTATAAATAAACTAAACTAAACCTTCCCAATAGTGTTAACAAAAGCGTATGTAAGATAAAATTGCATTTGCAACCATGCCATTTTAGCTTGCTTCTACAAGTGTTTGAACTCTTTAATCAAAATTTTTTTTTCACAGAACTTGTACCTGTGCACTTCACATCACAAGTGCAATGCTGTACCGGGTGCGCTACTGAGCAAGTTTACTACATCAGAAAAGCCATACATTGCGGAGTTGGTTATGTGATGTGAACATCAAAATGGATTAGTTTAAATCATACACAATGGTAAAAGTGTTCTGAGGTCATTACATAGTAATGTGCAAGAAACTGCATGAAAATAAGTCTTTATTAATCAATAATCTGCCTTGTAATCATAATTTTAGTAAAAATCAAAAAAACAACAACATAGCTCCCATTTCAATAGCAAATTAACACTAAGGATTCCCTTCCTTCCCATGCAATCTCAAACAGTAGGAAGCATGTGAAATGGATGGTTTGCTACTTCTATTTTGCTACACATATATGGAATATAGGACTGTATCTGCAGATGCTTCGACCCCCCTGGCCTAGTGTACTTATGAGACTGCGATGAAAATGGTTTCCTTGGACTGAATGCCTGCATGCATTCTTCATCTTATAAGAAAGAAATCTCACAACTGATATCTTCAATCATTTCTCCTACACAGCAATGAGAATATATGGAGAGATAATGGAAAAAGAGCCTAGTAATCTCACATGTGTCTCCTCCAGAGCTTCAAAATGTCTCAAACTGTGCACAGACGTCTCAAGATACCAATCAAAGTCTCCTAAAAGCAAATTGAGCTGCTTTCCACATATAAATCTATATGACAATGAATGACTCATTTGTGTCTATTTTTGTCTTCAAAACAACTGCAGGAGAAACTCCACAAGGTTGATGCTTAAATGAAACGTAACTCAGAACTTCAGTAGATCAGCTTCTGAGCAATAAAATTTTTTACTCTAGATAAACATGGAGCTTTTTACACCCATAAAGCTTTAAAAACATCACTAACCCACAGCAGATGGTCTGGCCTGGAAGTTACGCTTCATATGAACTCTTAATCAACCTAGAATGGCCAATTTATAGAGCATGACAATGCTTGTGCTCGCCATGTTTACAGCGAGCATTAGTTACTGCAACCTTGCTCTTGTTCCCGATTGGATAACAGAGCAATCAGAGGACAAAAGTCTTTTGTATCGCATCTTCGGAGGCAGGTAGCAGCGTTCGACTCGACCACTCTAAAAGAAAACGCGCAGGCATGATGTCAGTGGTGCAGAACTAATTTATATTTTCATATTGCACTGTAGATGTGAGGGAGAAACAAGCCTAAGGGGGGTTATCAGTGAATAACAAATTCATTTGAGGATGTACCGTATTCGACACACTGATGCAGCTCCTCTTATCGGGCCCGCTGGAACTAATTGGTTAAACTGGCGTGGTGAATATACATCAGGGAGAGGCCACGCTTTGCATGCTAAAGTTCAACCTGCTTGTTTACCTCTCTCCCGAGAGCCGCGAGGAGGAGAGATTACAGACGTGGAGAAAACGAACGAAGGAAATGATCACACGTGTGGATGGCAGGACAAATGGTGAAGCTGTAAAACGGTAAAAGAGTCTCAAGGTGATGCGGCATCATTGCTTCTTGAAAAGAGAGGAGACAAGAGGGTCCTGTGCGAAATGCAATGTGTCAAGTTAGCAATATGGGGTGGGAAATTATATGCATAAGGAATAATCAGAAAGTATACATCTTGTTCATGGTTTCTATTCAAATACATCTGATCTTAATTATATGAAAAACTGTATATTTATAAAATAAAAAAATGTCAGTTTCTAAAATATAATAATTAATATTTGATAATTATATCATACAAATATGTGTGATTAATAAATAATAATAGATATTAAAATAATAATAATAATAATAATAATAATTAATATTTATACTTATATAATACAATTATATACTTTGTACTACCAGTCAATACTAATAATTTTTTAAGTCTCTTCTGCTCACCAAGGCTCTATTTATTTTATCAAAAATACAGTAAAATCAGTAATAATGTGAAATATATTATTACAATTTAAAATAACTTTTATATTTGAATTTATTTTAAAATGTAATATATTCCTGTGATGCAAAGCTGAATTTTCAGCAGCCACTAGTCTATCAATTTATCTATTAATCTACCAATTTAATAAATGACTTTATAAAAATATTAACATAGATAATATTTCACAGTATTACTGTTTTCACTGTATTTTTAATCAAATAAATGCAGCCTTGGACTTCAAAACCAGATATTAAATGCAAAAAAAAATAATAATAATAAAAAAATTATATCTTACTAACTTAATATAAGTTATAAAAACTACAAGTTATATAAGATATTAAACACTTAATATAACTTACTATACTCAACTTTTGACCGATATGGTAATATATATATATATATATATATCTCCGAGTGTCCACATTTACATCCGAATGCATTCTAATCCACTACTCCACAACCTTAAAACTACTAACAGCTAACACATTGTGCCAAACGAATTGCCTTAATAATAAGTGCTCTCTCTAAAGAACACCAGGAATCTATGATTACTTCAGAATTACTACAGAAAAAAATTATTCAGTGAATGTCCAAAAATTTTGAGCACTACAGAAACAGACCCAGAAATAACACTTAATAGTCGGCCCTAATGACTTTGAACATTTTCCGCTGCTAATTGTACCTCCTTTCATAAACTACTCTCATTATGTTTTTTTTTTTGTTTTTTTTTTTCCCCACTGTGTGCTTGATCTGCATGGGCATCACTCTAATGGACGCATGCTGAAAGACACGTTTTCTTTCTTTGAAAAAGAGCAGGTGCTGTTGACTTCATGGGCTCTTAAGAGAGGAAAATGCTCCCTGACTGCATCAAATTCTGCATAAAATGTACATTTTAAAATTTAAATCAAATTTAAATAAGATTTCAAATTTCAAGTCATGTGGACTACTTATAAAAAATAAATAAAATAAAATAAAATGTAAAATAACAATTTAATAAAATAGAAATTGAATTGAAAGATTTTCATAAATTTAGAATTTTGAATCTTTCTATATATACTCCACTGGGAGAGGGACACACATAGTTTAAAACAATTATTCTATGGTATTTTTTGATATATTTATGTCTGGCAATCTGCAATAAGTAAGAGAACAACACCACAGAAATACAGGACATAACTGTTCTAAAATTCGGGGTCGGTAATATTTTTTAATGTTTAAAAATAAAAGTGTCTTATGCTCACCAAGGTAGCATTTAATCTGACATATTATAATAATTTAAAATATATTTTAAAATGTAATTTATTCCTGTGATGCAATGCCAGGTGCTAGCAATGGCAAATCATACTGATAAATAATGATCAAATATACTCCCTGAATTCACTATTTGTCACTTTACATAAAAGTGACAGCCAGATGAAATTATAAGGTATTTTAAAGTATATTAACAATGTTTAAAAATTAAAATGATTGCTTATTGCACAAAATTAATGAAACAACAAAAAGTAGCATACATAAATATCTGAGGATTGTTATGGCAAATAGAATGTATTAACAAATTGCTTAAATTAACACATAAATCTAACATTTATAAAACACAGTTCATCATTTCAATCTTAAAATCTGCTTCCATGACCCATTTTTGATATTTAAGGCTGACAGGCCATGATAGAAAATGTGAGTGAAGGCAAAGAGATACTGTTAGCAGTAAGGTGTATCTTTATGCACAAATGCAGATACGCAGCACTTGTTGTTCAACTAATAAGTGCATGATGTCTTTCTGAAGTCTCGTCTGTCTTACCATGCTGTGAACATCCCTGATAGAAAAGCTGGACGAAAGAAGCCAATATTAGCTTGTAGTCCATCTCGGACCTGTAACAAACCATTTAACAAGCTAGTTAAGCTGTTTTCTCAAGCATGAAACATTAACTAGTTGCTCACACCACAACATATGCTACCTCATATGAAAAGGTCTTAAGGAAAAGGACTTAAGGAAAATACATTTTAGAGCTGTCCGTGGCGGCTTTAGACATGCATAATTTAAGTGATAACAAAATAGCAGAAATACGTGATAAGGACGAATGCCGAATTCAAGGTCTATTAAGAATTCCTCAGATGTGCTTGGATATTCTGCAGGCTGCTACGGATGGGCTCTTAAACTATTGACAAATCGATAATATATACATCGCTATCATCTTCTGAGAGTAAAAACCTGTAATCTTACAGACTTCAATCTAAAACGCTCACATATTGGCATAGGTGGGAAAATCGTGTACAAAATGCACTTCAAAGATCTTTAAATGCTTTTTGACATATGAATTGCGTGCACTTGGAGAACAAAAAAGCAATTAAAACAAGCTCAAGGTTGTTGCTTTGTCTAATCAGCATTCTTTTAATGATGTAATTCGAGTTATCATCTAAGCAAAGAATAATTGGTTTTATGCATGTGCAAAATAGCCGTAAAAGCAACTCGGTGTTTGATAAGTGTGAAGAGGGATATGTCACTGTCTCAGTCACATATATTTGAATTGATATTTAAATCCATGCGTGTCTCTTATGGCTCATTTGTAGAACTGAATAATTTCTCGCCTCTAAAGTCCACAGACAGCCGATTCATCGCTTTGATCATAAATCAGAGTGAGACATGCAATACACTTCTCCATTAGGACACACACTCACACACACATATAAAGTTAAAGAAAAAAAAAGTTCAAACTCTGTTATTATTTACTCACCCCACTGATGTCGCTCCACATCCGAATGCAAGAGAGACTCTTTGCAAAGCTCTTTTCCATATAATATCAGTTCAAAGGGAGAACAGGTCTATTTAGTTACGTAAAGGACAAAAAGCAACATAAAAGCGGTCCACATGACTTCTGAAGTCTTCTGAAGTTACATGATGTGTTTTGTGAGAGAAAAGGAAAATATTTATGTTGACTTTCCTGTCTGAAATCTTAGATCTTCTCAAAATACATCAAAAATTTTGACTTCTGTGTTCCACTAAAAACAAAATAACATCTCATTTTCAGGTGAAGTATTATTTTAACCATGTTTCCCAATACTTTAGGTATGTCACATTGACTCAACCAGTGTTTTGTTAGTATTATATATATATATATATATATATGCACTATTATGTTTTCATTTTATTTTAGTTTAATTTTTTTTTTTTTTTGTAATTTTGCTGTGTGCTTTTGTCATTATTATTTTTTTAATATTGCTTTTTATGTTTACTTTTATTTAATTTTAGAACAGTTTTTAATTTTTAGTAAATGTTCTGTGTGCGTTTGCAAATTTTGGTATTTTTTTATATATTACTATTTAGGTTTAATTATTTATTTTATTTAGCTATAGTTTAATTTTTAATTTGTAATAAATTTTCTGTGTGCTTTTGCCATTTTAATTAGTTTTTTTATGTTACTATTTAGGTTTAATTATTTATTTTATTTAGATTTTTTGGGGGGGGGAGGGGGTCATATTACTATTTAGGTTTAATTTATGTTTATTTCAGTTTTAGTTTTAGTATTTATTCTTAATTTCCAGTTTATTTTTCAGAATTTTAGTGCTTCACCTATAGCTGCTTCACCAACTAGTTGCCAAAGCAACATTTCTAATTTCCATTTACCTATAGTTTTTCATCTGATATATATATATATATATATATATATATATATATATACACTGTATTGCCAAAAGTATTGGGTCGCTCCCTTCTAATGAACAGGTTTAACTACTTTAGTAATTTTGACTACTTTAGTAAAGTCATTGGTGTTTGGTGATGAGTTTTTGGCTCAAGGTCTGCATTTACAGTCACACCAGAGCCAGTGTTCAACTGGGATTAGGACTTGGTTTTATGCAGACCAGTCAAGTTCTTCCACACTGACTCAATCAATCATTTTCTTTTTGAACCTTGTCTTATACACAGAGGCATTGTCATGTTAGAATAGAAAAGGGTCCTGTCCAAACTGTTGCTATAATATTAGAAGCACACAATTCCCTAGAATATCATTGTATGCTTTAACATTAAGATTTGTACTCATAGAAATTACTAAAGTAGTCAAACCTGTTCATTAGAAGGGGGCGACCCAATACTTTTGGCAATATAATGTATATATACACTACTGTGCAAAAGTCTTAGGCCACTAGTATTTTCACCAACAAAAATGGTTTTAAGTCAGTTATTTCTATCTTTTGCTGTAGTGTGTCAGTAGGAAATAACAGTTTACATTTCCAAACATTATTTTTGCCATTAATTGTAATAATCCAGTAATATTTTTGTTTGCCCAAGGAGTCTGGCAACAGCCAGTGCTCCACACAGAGATCTGATCTCACCATCATCTAGTCTGTCTGGAATGACATGAAGAAACAGAACAAACTGAGACAGACTAAATCCAGAAGAAGCATGGTAACGTCTCCAAGATGCTTCAAGAGACCTACCTGCAAAGCTACCTGAAAAACTATGCGCAAGTGCACATGGGGCAAAAGCTGTTTTAAATGCATAGTGTGCTCACACCAAATGTTGATTTAATTTAGTTAATAGAAGTTAATTGATAAATAAAATCTATTTATGGCATTATTTCTGAAAGCATCCTCACTTTACAGCATTTTTACCCAAGTGCCTAAAACTTTTCACAGTACTGTAGCTTTGCAGGTAGGTTTCTTGAAGCATCTTGGAGACGTTACCACAGTTCTTCTGGATTTAGTCTGTCTCAGTTTGTTCTGTTTCTTCATGTCATTCCAGACAGACTGGATGATGGTGAGATCAGATCTCTGTGTGGAGCACTGGCTGTTGTCAGACTCTTTGTGCAAACAAAAATCTCACTGGATTATTACAATTAATGGCAAAAATAATGTTTGGAAATGTAAACTGATGTTTCCTGCTGACACAGAAAAAAATAGAAATAACTGACTTCAAACCATTTTTTGTTGGTGAAAATACTTGTGGTCTAAGACTTTTGCACAGTACTGTATATACAGTGTATATATATATATATATATATATATATATATTATTTCATTATATGCTTATATATTATTATTTCATATATATTATTATTAACAAAAAAATGTTTTTAATAGTTCTAGTAGGTAACCATGATAACCCTGAAATCAACCTATCTAAGCAGCGCATTTCAATTAGCATAAAAGAAATGCCTGACAGCATCATCTATTGGCCTTTTTCCACCTGTTCTCATTCACTTCCTCCCATTATTGTGGCCAGAAAACGCAGGATGAGTCAGAGAATAGGACAATTATCTCTGTCACTCCGATGCAATTAGTATTGATAAGAAATATCCATCTAAGGGTGAGCAGCCATTACCAGCGGGCTGGTGTGTGCACCTGTCTTTTACTGTCCCGTCCAGGCCTGTCAAGTCCATCAGGCGCGTGTGCTGCTGTGACTGGGCCAAATGGAGATGAAAGTGGTGGCAATCACAGCCCATGACATTAAAACCTTTTATAGATTTCTGTCGGTGGAGAGCTTTATGACGGCAGCCTCTCAATGGTGCCTGATTGTTTCTGTCAGAGATACACGGGTGCTTTTGGCCACATCCAGCATAAAAACTCAACAGAATTTCATTATGCTGTGTATAAGTGCTCAGGGTGAGACTATGAAAGATCATCTACTGCACTGATAATAATTAGTTATCATCAGCTGGAAAGCACATGGTGGCTCTAATGGGTCACCAGCATGTGTGTGGGCCGTCCATCTGTTTGTCTCCGGTGAATAAACATATATTACATATGCAATAACTGTACATTAAAGAGGTCATTATCTTGCTAAATGACATTTTCCTTTCTGCTTTGAAATAACAGTGTACGATTTACAGTAAAGATCATTTTCTCTGCCTTCAGATCTCAAACTATCTACTCCAAAAATACAACCTGTGTATCAGCTCTGTACACTCTAAAAAATGCTGGGTTAAATATGGACAGAACCAGCAACTGGGTTGTTTTGACCCAGCAGTTGGGTTAAATGTTTAACCCAACCTTCTGTATAGTAACCCAACCGCTGGGTCAAAACAACCCAATCGCTGGTTCTGTCCATATTTTACCCAGCGCTGGGTTGTATTTAACCCAGCATTTTTTAGAGTGTACTGAAATTCCTCAAACATTCTGGTTAGGGGTTGTTATAAACATATTAAAATTTCAATCTTAGATGTGTTTTAAGAAATTGAACATTAAAAATTGGAAATCTCACTGACTTTTCAAATGCTCACAATTCAAATCTAACTGTCAGCAATGTTACATTTGAATTTATTATAATCTTCGACTAAAACTAAAACTGAAACTGAAAATGAAGTCTAAACAGTAATTTAAAAAATCGAGAACTAATAAAAATGACAAAAGCATATAAAGTGATACTAAAATATAATAAAAACTGAAAATATGAAAAAGTTGAGAACTAATAAAAAAGCACATAAAATTGCTAAAAAAAACAAAATTAAAATAAAATTAAAATAAAAACTGAAAATATAAAAAATAGGGGGAAAATTGACAAAAATCACAAAACAAGCTTACTATAAATTAAACTAAAATTAATGACCAAAGCACATAACAAAATGACTAAAAATGAAACAAATGAAAATAGAAAAGTTAATTCAAAATATTAATAATGCTAAATTAATAAATGGTTTAAAAATAGTACAAAAATAACACACATTTTGTGCTGTTGTTTGCATACTGTATTGTATACCAGAGTAAAACTTACTATAAGCAATGGCATTTGGCATCATCAGCATCAAATTGGCTTGATGCTTTGAATCTGAACACAAACTTTGACAGAAGAGTCATTGAAAGGATGGAGCAGCACAAGCTCTATAAGACTTGATGACAAACCTGAAACAGATTTGCTGTTGCTCTTTTTAAAATAAAAAAAGAGGTCAGTCAATCATAACAGAGAGCATTTACATAGAAGTCCTAAAGGTATGATAACAAAAAACAGTTTGCTTAAATCTGAGAGTCAATCAGTGAGGGTTCATTAAAAAAAAAAAACAGTTGCAATTTTGGTGCAAGAAACCTTAATTAAGATTATAAGTAGACCTCAGGGAAGACAAGTAAGCAGAACCTTCAGAAATAGAATACTGTTATTACCTGTGCTGATGTATTTCCCTTTGAAACAGGAAACTTGTACAGGATGAGTGGAGGAGGTGGAGTTTTCCTTCTAGAGAACATTTGATTGGACAAAATGAGTGAGTGTAAGATGATGTTATCAATGTGTGTTCTCTTCTAGCCTGCAAGAGAAAGACTGTATACGTGAATATATGAATGTGATGAAAGCCATTTGTCAATTTTTGGCAATGCATTAACAGATGCTTCTCATGTGGTAATCAAAAATGACTTCTTTTTTTTTTTCAATTAAATGAATGTACTATATTTGAGTTTCATAATATTTATTTTATATTTTTATGGTATTTTATGATACTAAATTATATTTATGGAACAGTTATGATCTGTTTACTACCTGTTGACCACTTTTTGAGCACAGACCTAAAAATGAAATTTACTTAAGCTGTTGTAAATTTTGAATGATTTGGAGGACAGACTTAAGTTTGGTCTCTTTTTAAAGAAGACACTTATTAACTTATTGCCGAAGTAAAAAAAAAAAAAAAAAGTGCTGTTGAAGTTTACATTTATTATTATAATTAAAAATGCACAAAAATACTATTTCTACATTTCATATAAAAGAGTTTATAAAACATGTTTTACTCTGAAACTGCATTAAAAAAATCAAAGTCATTAATCTAAACAAGTTGTGTTCTAAATTTGAAGCTGACATATACAAAAATTGAGCTTTCAGTAAGATTTAGTTTGGGCGGGTTAGGGTTAAACAGGTGGGTTAGGGTTAGGGTTAGGGTTAGGGTCCCAAACCCGTGTGCTTTGTCTTAGTCATCTGCTAAGCGAAAACATTTATTTCAGCTTTTAAGGTTTGCAGTTGTGTGAATCTCCAAGAGCCCCAGCAGCGTTGTGAGTGATGCTCTGAAGATCGCCTCTTAATTCCAGGTTTGGTTTGAGAGTTTTGACAAGAACAAACTGCACAATCTGCATGGATGACAAGGAAGGAGCGCATTTCACAGACGCTGCAACCATCCATTTTCACATCCATTTTAGCTGCGTCGCAGGCAAACACGAGTTGACGTGCTGGATGGTCGCAGAGGTAGCGGATAGAAGATTGCACTTGAGTTTCACAAGAGTTTTCTCATTCTTTTTTCATGCACTATAGTGTATTATTCATTCCTTTTAGAGTAGAGACAATATAAAAGTATAAAACAGAATCCAAAAACGGCTGCAGTGTTTGCACCGAGCCTCTCTCACTGCAATAAGACCTGAAAGTTTAAGTCAGTTGACCATGGCATTTCTCTCTTCCTTTCTCATCTGTTTCTAAGCATTAAAGCTTCACCTCTCAGCCTGTTTTGATCATGTCAGATAGCCCAATCTCTGGCTCTTGACTCTCAGCCGCTGCCCTCTTCTCCGCTGAGCTCAAGTTGAGTTTGCTAGATGAAAATGACTCGCTCATTCTAAGAATAATTTAATGCACTCTAGTTTATCATGTTCAGATTCAGGATGCCAGATTTCTGCATTAATTGAAGTACAATTATCTGATATATATATTTAATGGATTTTTTAGTGGAGTTGAAGGTTTGTCACTCAATTAATGAATATACATACAATTTTTTATAGTTATTTATTTATTTATTTATATATTTATTTGTTTGTTTGTTTTTTGTTTTTTTGAAAGAAGCCTTACCAAGACTGCATTTATTTGATAAAAAAAAAAATCAGTAAATTGTAAAATTGTGTAAAAAAAAAAAATTGTGAAATACTATTGCAATTTAAAATACAATACAGTACATCTTTATTGTCACCACACCAGCGAAAACCAAATACACATACCGACACATACTACAAAACACAAAAAAAATAAAAAAAAATAAAAATATTTGTCTTTGCTCTAGGCATTAAAAATCGTCTCCCAGAGAGCAATAAAACAAACTTATCACACAGAGGATGAGTTGGTCTTTTAAAATACACTCTTCTTTCCCAACACATCTTGAGGTGTAAACCTCACCACAGAGTAAATTGGGTAAAATAACTATTTTCTATTTGAATATATATTAAAATGTAATTTATTGCTGTAACCAAATCTGAAATCCTTTTAACATGCTGATTATTATATATATATATATATATATATATCATAAGTTTTGATACTCAAATATTAATAATGACTTATTAACTTTTTTTTTTTTTTTTTTGGAAACTGTAACATTTTATCAGGATTCTTTGATGAATAGAATGCGAACAGCATTTTTTTGAAACAGAAATCTTCTGCAACATTGCTTGACAGTAAGACATTTGTAATCTAATGCATCTTTGTTGAATTAAACAATTTATTATTTTATTTAATCTCACTTAGTTAAAATATGAAGCAGCACAACTGTTTTCAACATTGATAATAATCAGAAATGTGTCTTGAGCAGCAAATCAGCATATTAGACTGAAGTTCTGAAGAAATGATGCTGAAAAATAAGCTTTGCATCACAAAAATAAATAAAATTTTACGATATATTCACATTTATTGATAATAATATACATGATATTATTATACATAATATATTATCATTTATAGTCATAATATATACTGATCACAATTAATAAAAAAAAATGTGATAATTGATAATCGTTAATGTTGATAGTACATATTAAAACAGCTATGCATTGATGGCAGATTTCTACATTAGCTCTAGTTTTCTGTATGATTATTTTTTCTCATATATGAATTTAAAACCTTAGCAACGACCTAGCAACACCCCAGCAACCACAGACAAACACCACTCACATTTACTGCAGAAAATAGTTATTCTGTTTGAGTTGCAGAGCAAACAGTGCTTCTTTCTGCAGGGACTAACAATGTCAGCCACAAAAGAAAAGAAAATCACGAGATGTCATGAAGTGACGAGTTGATCCTGACACCCACTTTAAACAGAGACGAACGCAAGATGAAATGTTTGTCCCTCGACTTCGTTTGAATTTATAATCGGAGCTACACGCAGCACTTTCCTCTTGAGCAAATGCTCCTTGCAAACATAACCGAATTAAACAGAGTACATTTCCAATCAGATCTTCTCAAGCAGACCAGATTTGTGAATTTTAAGTAATTCAAACACATTCGTTTGCTCAAATATTTACAGGCTGCCTGGATATTCAGAAAGGATCTTGATTCTAGGAAACATTACAGAGAAACACTGTGAATTAGCATTTCATAAAGGCTTACGTTTCTAATGAAGCCACTTCACACAAGAGGAGCTGAAGAAGCTGATTGTTTTCTGTCTCTCTCTGAATATAAACCCATTTTCACCTGTCTGGAAATTAACTGTAATCTTGCTTGGATTCCCACATGGCCGTAAACTCTCTCTTCCCTGGCGCCAAGCGGCCTGGACATGGGAATAGGGCTGTAATCTGTGCTGTATGAGGGAAGTTCTGTGTGAAATCTGTGGACACTTGGAGCCCAACAGAGCCTTTATCAGCCACTACAGGGACCCGACGGGGCCCTCAGGCCATCAGACATACCTTATCAACACTGAGAGAGAGAGAGAGAGAGAGAGATGAAAGACAAAGAAAGAAAGAAAGAAAGAAAGAAAGAAAGAAAGAAAGAAAGAAAGAAAGAAATGGAAAAAGAACAAACAAAATGTGGGATGAATAAACTAAAAATGCAAACAAATGTGTGAAAACATGAAAGAAACAATATAACAAAAACAAATAAAAAATAGGGATGCACGATAAATATCGGGCGATATTTAATGCGCATCTTGTCAGTAAAGCCGGTTCTGTAATCGGCGGTAAATGCCATCACGTGCATGATTTCACATTGAGCAGCATTTACTACACAGAGCTGTTGTTCACTGACAAGCTGCGCAAAACCACGCTGATAATGAACGTTGCCATACTGACCAGACTAAACCTCATGTTATATATTATCATAATGCAAAGCGCCATATCAAACTGTGACACGTGAAGCAGAAGTGATTCTGCCTTCAGATCATGAGGGAATATTGCAATTACCAGCAGGAAACTGTCTTTGAGCATCAACTTTCTGAGTTAGAGGCGTGTCACGATGATCAATCATGTATAATATATATGTATGTAAATATATTGACAGTACAATTTAGTCTGTACATATTTTGTGCAATACTGATGAAAAATAACTATAAAACTCATCAGAAAATACTTAATTAGAGGAACAAGAATGACAAAATCAATAGATAAAGCATCAATTACATACTATTTAAAAATAATTGCTTAAAAAGCTTATTGTGTTTGTCACTGAATAAAAAATAATGATATTTACGACTTCAGTATTTGTATGTTGGTTTTTCCCAGAAGGAACCGATGGCCTGCATAATATCAACCACTGTTTTAACATTGTTATTCACTCAGATATGAGATTACATAATGAAACTACATTATTTAAAAAAAAAAAAAAAAATTGATGTTAATTTCCTTTTTCCTAAAAAAAAAGACAAGCATTCAACATAACAACGTGGCATGACAATGTAGCACACTACTGTTTGAATGCTTAGCATTCTGCATACTGTTTCACATGTTGTTCCTTTAAAGTAGGTTGCAGTGTGTACGCAGTATGCAGCATGTACACTGTAAAAAATGACCGTGATTTTAACGGTAAAAAAACTGTGAAAATTCCACAGTAAAAACCTGTTAAAGGGTTAACGGTAAGTTCCTGTAAAATTTACAGTGAAAAACGTAAACTGACGTTCCCAGAATTCCCTGCGTTGCATTTCAAATTTTCTTTGAATTTGATGTTTTTTTCTTTGAAATAACTGTATTTCTTCTTAGTTTGTTCTTATCAGTTATGTTTATTAGGGTTTTATGTTACATCTAATGTTGTTAAATTAATGTTTATTGCATTATTTCATTATGGTCATGATTATCATGATGGTGTTTAGTGTTTGTATGAATGACACTGTGCACCTTCTATATATGTTAGTATTTAAAAGCTGCTTGTGATGGGCTTTGGGTCATCATGTGACTTTCTCATCACCACCTGCATTTGGTGGTTATCAGTGTATTTCAAAGGTACAAAACAGATTTTAGTACTTTAATAGGTTGGTATATTAACATTATATCAGTTAATGAAATTACGCTATTTAACTGTAAATTTAAGTTAAAACCGTAAAACCTAAAATGTTACCGTATTATTTACGGTAGAATTCCGGCAACCACAGCTGCCAGTTTTTTACCGTAAATTTTACAGAATTTTTTTTACAGTGTAAGCTAATACTCTATTTTAAACTCAGCCACAGAAAGAGTAAAAGAATATGGTTTACTTATATGTTAATGGACGGATATTTGAAGGAAATGCCACTGTAACCCACGTTAAGAATGTAAAATGAGGCTGCGTAAAATGAGGCTGCATGCTTGCAATTCCATGGCCAAGCATTGACGTCTATACTGTGCACTTGTGTAGAATCCATTTCTGGCCTTAGTTCTCTAATATTCAGCTCTGCAGTTCAGAACAGAAGCCACCTGGGAAAGAAGGAATGAGAGGAACTGTTTTAATAAAGTATTCCATCTTTCCATCCACTTCTCACAGCCTCCCTGACCCTCTGCTGTCAATCCCAGCCGTGTGCATTTCACAAGGTGAAACAGTTCAATTAAGCGTCACTCTTCCCTCTGAAAACACGTCCTTTCTTCAATTTAAGGCCGCTGATCAACCACAGACTCCTGAGGAGCACGTCTGGAACTGTATTGATGTTTGACAGATGTTTTGAGAAATGTTTTTCTAGATTCTCTCTCTCCTCTCAAACGCAGCGGGTGTATGGGAGCATGTCTGCTGACACTGTGAACATGCTGTAGTTTTGTGTGACAAATGTCAGCAAGAAATATGCTGGAGCAATTAGAGTTTTACTTTTGAGCTGTTTGAGGCGTTTTGTGTACAGCAGTCGTGGTGGTTACAGACCTTTTTTAATACAAATCTGTTATTGCACACATCTGAACTCACCTCTACCTGCTGCAGATGACAAAAACATATTATTATGCATTTTTTTAAGATATAATTGGAGTTTCTTGCATAAATGAATCTTATCTTAAGCATTTAAAAAATGCATACTGGAAAAAAATACTTTAGAAAAATAATTGTTGCAAGGCATTATTGGTAGTTTCATTTGCCTGGCTCTCCAGCGGTCCCCTTCACACCCATTTCTACTCCATAGATTTAAAACTTGCCAGGGCAATTAGATTTTTAATTATTGTGACTATGCATTGAATTAATATCATCATGACAGTTTTATTTTTATAACTGTATATTTAAGTTTTACAATTGCAAATAACAAGTTAAAGAAACTATAAATGGTGTTTGCAAAACTCAACACCACAATTCTAGGGTTTCCAAGGTGTTGCTAAGCTGTTCCAAATGCTTGAAACCCAAGCATTGATATTAATGTTCTTTGTTTGTTTGTTTGTTTGTTTGTTTTTTTTCACTATTTAGCATGTCTTTAGGAAGATATTAGTTACATCTGGGTGTAATTTGGAAAACTGTTGCAAAATTTGCATTGTAGTACAATTTGCAAAAATGTTGCCAAAAATAGCATTTAGGATTGCTAAAAATGAAATATATGCATTTTAACAAGACAGTAGTGAAAAACATCTAAAAATAATAATTTTTGTATCACATTTTTGTGACGCTTAGAAAAGTGGTCTCAAAGTTACGTAAGTTCAAAATTTCATTGCATGTGAACCTTTTCCCATTACTAGACATAGAAGTTAAATGATATATTATACAACACATACAAAAATAGCAGTTCTGCTGAGTCTCTGAGGGTTAAACACCTGGTACTTGAATGAAGTAAGAAGTAATTATTCACCTTGTTTAACACTGCAGGCTTGGGCAGCCCGTAACAGATTCCCTCAAAAAGTACTGACGGTCAGTAGTGGTCCTTTACTAGAGACAAAATAAATAAATACATACATAAATAAATAAATAAACAGAAACATGGTAACTTCACATACTAACTGAAAGTTGAAAATCTACTGGATCATGTGCACTATCCACTAATTATTTATTTATCTATTTACTATTTTATATTTAAGTAGACTTAATAATTTAATAAACTATAATTGACCATCAGAGACATAACAAATACATCAGTTAGATTCATGCATTCATGCAACGTCTCTTAAACCTGCTTTTTGTTGCATCCATGTTTATATGATGCATAACCAACTTACTGCATCACTTACTTTCCATTAGCATTTGCTCTCGAACGCAGACTCAAGGGAAGCAGCAGCAACTACTACAAAGTGATTTTACGCTGGAAAACACGTTTAGCATGAACTCCTGTCTGGTGGCCGTGTGTAGTGCTGCCAGCCATCACACAGCAGAGCTTCAAAGCACAGCACCGGGACACGCTGAGAGCCGTGTGTTTACTGCGAGACCCTTCTGATTCCAACAACAATCCGCAGAGACCACGGCTAGACACAGTTTAGCCTAGCCTGGCCCAGGTTAGAGAAGTGTGCCAAATCAAGTCTGTGACAAGAAAAATGTATTTGTTTCTATAAACATGGAAAAATACACAGGGTTTGCGTATGCAATATATTAAATCAGAGTTTGCATGATTTTTAGTTTGCAGAAGGAAGTAAATTGGGCCTAATAACTCTCTAATTAATACGATTTTTCTAAAATGTGTGTTTTCTTTTAATTCATTGTTTTTGATTTAATTCATTACTGTTAAATTAATTTAAACATAGGCATCGCTAGATTTTAGTCTATTTATGTTTAAATTAATGTAAGATATAACTTATAATTTAAGATATAATTTAAGAATGTTAAACAATGTATTTTGGGGAAAAAAATGACTTAAGAACATTTTTGCAAGACTTTATTGGTAGTTGTTTGTACGTTTGCCTGGCTCTCCAGTGATCCCCTTCACACCCATTTCTACCCCCATTAAATCAACATCACTAGATTTTGGTCAATTTATGTATACATATAACATACATAAATACATCTAACTTAAGGATGTTAAAAAAAACACTCAATAAGGTTTTTTGTTGTTGTTTTTGTCTGGCTCTCCAGCGATCCATTTCACACCCGTTTTAATTAAAACACCACAATTCTAGGGTTGCCAGGGTGTTGCTAAGCTCTTCTCAGTATTTTCAAATGCATAGCTTTGTGGTTGCTTGGCATTTTCTCTCTAAATAACAACTCTCAAAATAATAGCAAAACTATTTTTCTAACATATTACTATGTTGTTCTTTAATTAAAATGTATTTTATTACTATTATATCTCTTTAAACATCAATTATGTATAAAGTATACTTAATTTAAGACATAATTCAAGTTTCTTATATAAGTATATAAATCTTAAGGATATTAAAAATGTATGCTGGAAAAATAGACAATAAGAAAATAACTTTTGCAAGGCATTATTGGTCGTTACATTTGCCTGGCTCTCCAGCGATCTGCTTCACACCCGCTTCTGCCACATTGATTTAAAACATTGCCGGGGCAATTAGAATTTTATTATGACTATGAAATTAATCATTATTAATATGATTGTCTTAATTTTAAATGTGGCTAACTAAGATTTTTAAATTATAAATGTTAAGCTAAGGAAAAACTTGCAACAATTCCAGTGTTGTCAGGGCAAGTGTTTTCAAATGCATTGCTATGTGGTTGCTAGGTGTTTTCTCTCTAAAAATATCAAAATTATTTTTCTACATATTATTGTTTTTGTTTTTGTTTTTTGTTGTTGTTTTTTATTGTGATTTCATTAAAATTAATTTTATTGCATTTATTGCTATTATAACAATTTAAACATAGATTTTGGTCAATACTTAATTACAGATATAATTCCAGTTTCTTACATAAACATATCTATCTTAAGG
>JAFVLL020018870.1:32500-35363 GCA_021397915.2 Tor tambroides
GATTAATTTTAGTAAAAGTTTTAGTCATTTTTAGTAGTTTTAAAAAAAATGTTTTAGTTTTTATTTTGGTTTTAGTTTAGTTATTGTCAGTTTTAGTCATTTTAATACTTCAACTTAAACTAAATGAAAATTAGCTTCAGTATTTACTGAAAGTATAAAGTATAACAAAATTTTTCAGTGCTGTCAAACGATTAATCGCGATTAATCGCATACAAAATAAAAGTTTTTGTTTGCATAATATATGTGTGCTGTGTATATTTATTATGTATATATAAAGACACACAGCATACAGTATATATTTTGAAAGTATTTACATGTATTTGCATGTCTATATTTATATTCATATAAATTATATCATATATAAATATATTTAATATAGAAACGCAACATATTTTTCTGAAATATATGCATGCATGTGTGTGTATTTATATATACATAATAAATACATAGTGCACACACATATATATCATGTAAACAAAAACTCTTATTTTGGATGCGATTAATCGCGATTTGACAGCACTAGTTTTATATGTACATTTGATTTAAGTTTACATTTATTTTATTTCAAGTAACATAAATGTTTTGAACCACTTTTGTTTTAGTTAATAACAGAGCAGTCACACTCACTCTTTATAATGGAGAGAAAATTCAAATTTTCCTTAATGTTTTTTTCTGTAATGAAAGTTTGGCGTATGATGTAAATAAGCTGTTTAAATCTCAAGCGTCCTTCACAGTCCAGTATCAGTCACTCATTCACGTGTGTGTTTGCTCACGATGGACTGACCGACTGATGAAGATGATGATGAAGGTCACTCTGTCTGTTCACTGCCGCTCTCTCTGGGGTTTCTGCATGGCTGCTGTTTGTGGTTTCTCTGCAGAGAGGAGGATGAGGAGGAAACTCCTGTCACTGAGTCGGCTTCAGATGATGATGATGATGATCTCAGTATGGTCAGGTATTTTAGTGCAGAGAGCGTGTGCTGGTTCTTGAGTCACAGTCACAGACGTCTTGTGCTCCGTCAGATTCACCGTTTGACCTGTGACCTCTGCTGAGGAAGAGTTAGATGATTTTTTAATGATGTATGTGTGTCACTCACAGCTGAACACCAAACGCTAAACGCTGCTGTCGAGAGAAATTCTTCCCACACCATTAAACTTCCCCATTTAGGAGCCCTAAACGACTAATTACAAATCCTACATCACTGATATACTTCGCCTTTGTGATTTCTGTCTTTTAAATTATATATCACCTAATATAACCAAAACTACAACTCCTCAAATTCAGTTTCTCTAACTTTGTGTTTTCAGTTAGTTTGTGCTAACAAGCTGATCACTTTATATTATATTATATTATATTATATTACAATATGGACATATATTTATTCAATGATTATTCAATGTATTATTTACATTTTACTTCTATATTATTATATATTATACTATACTGTTATTTTTTGTTAGCAGTGCTATTAATAATTCACATACATTTCTTTACATATATTTTATATATTATTACCAGTATTATTTATTATTTAAATACTTCTATAGTAAAATTATATAATATATTATATTATATAATCTATATTATATTACATTATTATTTAATATATTATCAGATTATGTATAATTTTTCATATATTTACAGTCTCATCAATATAATGCATTGTTTACATATATTTATTTACATATAAAATTTGTTTTACATTTTATATGTAACATTTTAAACATTTTAATTATGTAGTTTTGTTATTTTATTATTTAATATATTATCAGATTATATATAATTTATATATGTATTTTACATGTGTCATGTATTATTTTCATATGTATTATTATTTAATATATTATTTTATATAGCATCAGTATTGCATACATATTGTTATATATTATTATTTTATGTATTATTTTCATATATATATTATTATTGAATATATTATTTTTAGTGCTGTCAAATGATTAATTGCATCCAAAATACAAGTTTTTGTTTGCATAATATATGTATGTGTACTGTGTATATTATATTTGTATATATAAATACAAACACATGCATGTATATATTTCAAAAAATGTTATGTTTATATTATATGTTTTTTATTTATTAAATATGTTTATTTATAATATAAATTATATGAATATAAACATAGACATGCAAATACATGTAAATATTTTCAAAATATATACTGTGTGTGTATTTATATATACATAATAAATATACACAGCACACACACATATATTATGTAAACAAAAACTTTTATTTTGGATGCGATTAATCATTTGACAGCACTAATTATTTTATATATGATCAGTACTGTGTTTCATTTGCATATATATTGTTATATATTATTATTTGATGTGTTTTCTACAGTCACATATTATTAATGTATATATTATCAGTATTAAGTATTATTTATTGTGTTATTATATAATGCATAATCAATATTATGCAGCTGATAAGTTAGCAGGACAACACACGTGTGTTTTTGATCAGACATTATCAGTGTGTTTGTGGTGAGTTGGTTTCAACACTGTCTCCAGGAGCGTACAATAAAACACAAACACAAGTCCCTGTTTTATTTTACCCATGATGCCGTTCTTCAGCACATCAGGGCACAGCAGCAAACTCACACCTGAGGAGGAGGTGGAGCTGAGAGAGGCCCCACCCCCTCCTGACTCCGCCCAGCCGTCGCTCCTGGCCAATCTGCTGGCGCAGCGCCGGTCGTCCGTCAGCGTCCCGCCGTCCAATGAGATCAGCCCTCCGCTGCGAGGCTCCGCCCACCTGCCGTACCTGCCCCACTCGCCCTTCTTCCTGTTCTCCTACGATCTGGAGGAGCAGGAGGAGAAAGTGCCTCAGAAGAGCAGCAGGTAG
>JAFVLL020018871.1:0-14266 GCA_021397915.2 Tor tambroides
TTTTTCTGTTTATTAAAGGAAAAGTTGACATAATCAAGGAAATTATGTCATTATTTACTCACCCTCGTCATTCCAAAACTGTATGCGGCGGTTTGCTTTTTTTCTCTTGAGGAATAAAGTAAAAAAGGAGAATTTTTGCTTGGTTATTTTACATTCAAGAGATCATATTCTCCCAAGATGCAAAAATACCACTATAAAGTACATTTAACTTGCGTTTTGAAAGGATATGAAGGAGAGGAAGCTTTCTTTTTTGGGTAAACTAACCTTTTATGCATATGACTGTGTAGAAACAGCAGCCGCAGGACCCCACTGTGATTAATAAGTGCCACACAATGAACTGATCTTCGTTTAGCTGTAGGACTCTCAGACACCATATGCCAGAGAAAAACAAGCTAATGAAATAAAAGGAAACACACACATGAACACACAGTGAATTTAGCGACAATGAAATTCTTTTTGCACACCAGCAAGATAGGGTGGTTGTTTGGGAACCACTTGTGATTTTTTTAAAAATAAAATTGAATGTGAAATGATTTGAAATGCCCTGCAATGTCCTGAGGTCAAATTACATGGATGCATACTGCCATCTAGTGACTCTTTCCTCCCACTTCGTGGTCACTGCAGCCCCTGCTGACTAAAAAAAAATAGCTCTGAAATGAACTTCTGTCATTATTTACTCACTCCTAGGACATTTGCCTAGTTGGACACTAATGAATTACTAAATACCAGTGCACTGCACTATTAAACTTAGTTAACTGATAAGTACATTACTTCATAGAAATCTTGCCTTATAAAATATAGTTGACCAAATGAAAAAAACAAGTCAGTTACAAACTAGTAGTTTCTAATGCCCTAATGTGAAATGTATGCCTCAATTTAAGGAAGACTTTATGCTGCACAGGTGCAACTCTCCCATGTGGCTGTTATTGGCTATAATGTGATATTCTGGAGGGAGGAGTAGTTTACTAAATCTTCTAGTGAAACGAAAGTTAACGGACTGAAATGAAAGGGTGGGCTGTGAGGGAAAGATAAAGTAGGTTTCACAATATCTCTAACAGTAGTACAAAGTACAGTTTACAGTGTTTTAGAAGTAGAGCTATTGCCTGCTTCTCTACAATCGCTGTTGTAACTTTTAACTTTTAACTTTTAACCTGACTTCTGTCATGGCGGACGCTTTGGCCTTCCTGGAAGAGGATTTGACATGCCTCATCTGTTGTGATATCTTCACCGATCCGGTCACTCTGAAATGTAGCCACAGTTTGTGTGAGGAATGTCTCCAGCGTTTCTGGACGACTCAGGATATGCCGCAGTGTCCGGTCTGTCGGAAGGTATGCTCTCACGACGAGCCCACCAAGAGCCTGGCGTTCAGAGCGCTCTGTGAGTCCTTCAAGAACAGAAAACCCACAGATGTTTCAGGAGATGTTTGTCCAGAACATAAAGAGATGCTAAAACTCTTCTGCTTCGAGGACCAGCAGCCCATCTGTGTGGTCTGTTACACATCAAAGAAGCATGAAAATCACAAGTGTTCTCCTCTCGACGAGGCTGCTGGGAATTTAAAGGTATGAGGAGTTTGGAATCTGAGCTGAATGACTTCTGGCATCTTCAAGCTCAAAATTAAGAGTTTATCATGTGATTCTAGGAGAATCTCAAGACACAAATGGACAGACTGCAGGAGACCCTTGCTGACCTCAAGAAAGCCCATGAGAACTGTGTCAAACAGGCTGAGCTCATTAAGGTAAGTGGTTAGTGATGTAATCAGTAGTGAAGATTTACGTCAAGTTAACGGGATAGTTCACCCAAAAATGAAAATTTGGCCATCCAAGATGTATGTGACTTTTCTTCAGTATAACAGTGAGGAAGATTTACTGAAACCGTGGTCCTTGGTGATTTATTCAATGCAAGTCAGCATCTACGTCACTTTGAGAGTCAAAAAAAGCACATCAACAAACACTAAATTAATACCCATGACTCCTGATGATATATTGAGGTCTTATGAAGCAAAACGATCAGCCTGTGCAAGAAACTGAACATTATTTGTAACATTATTACCTATAATCCAGAGTCTCAGGCAAACGGTCCAGAGTGATGTCAGGTTCATGAACGAATCATTCTTTTGAACTGGTTCTTTTTAATTAACTAGTTGAACCAGTTCACCAATCAGTTCGCAGCTCGAGCAGCAAAGATCTACAAGTTACTCAATCAAAACTCACTTTCAGATGTCTGACAGTCACTCCGACTTGAAATGAGCCAAAATACTGACATATCTGTTCCTATGATGAACAAACCGATTCAGCACTCCAGTTCCTCCGAAAGTCACTAAACTGAGGAAACAGTTCGACTTAGACACATGCGCATGTGTGAATGAAACATCCATATTTCATACTTGGATGGCCTGAGGGTGAGTAAATTAACAGATATTTTCATTTTTTGGTGAACAAACCATTTAACAAAAGATTAAATCTTCTTAAACCATTTCAGGAACACACAAGTACGGATGAAAACCAGATCAAGAAGGAATTTGAGAAGCTCCATCAGTTTCTTAGAGATGAGGAGGAGAAACAGATCAGATCCTTGCATAAAGAAAAGGAACCTCAAGATGAGAAACTCAAAGCCGTGATGGAAGTGTTGTCCAAACAGATTTCAGATCTGTCTGAGAATATGGCAGCCATCTGGCAGGATATAGAAGCTGAAAACATCACATTTCTCCAGGTAGAGATTAGACCAAATACTCAATGATAACTATAAAGCCAGGGAGCAAAGTCAATAAGAGATCTGTAATCTGGTGCAAATGTGTCTGTTCATCAGTGTTCATGATGTTTGCTCAACCACTAATTGCTTTTTTATTTCTTATTCAGAATTACAGCGATACATTAAAAAGGTTAGTCTTTCCCAATCAGCATTTGGTTACAGCTGCAATCCTATTTTACCCAGTGAACACCAAATATCTTACTGTTTATCTACAGACTCCAACACCCATCAGCACCAAACACGACCCCTGAACTACAGGAATATCAGCACTATCCCATTCAGACAGTGATCTTCACCACTTGGGCCAGAATGCAGAACCTTGTGGAACAGCGTAAGTAATAGCATCTGCTTAGATTGTATGCTGTTATTCTTTTCCATGCAACACAAATGGAAAACATCATTCAGCTCTAGTCCATACAGTTTACAGTAACCAGAGGCTGTAAAAACGTCATGAAATGCTATGTTCATGGGCATTTTGAGTGAGAGCTCAGTTGTAATTATGAGCTCTACAATGACATGAATGCTTTTTACATATTAGACTCTCATAATTATGCCAATTCTTACATGAACAGACCAAAAGTACCATAAAAGAGTGTTTTTTTTTTGGCTTTTTGGACCAAGCCACTGGTCTCCATCCACTTTTATTTTGTGGAATAGAAAAAAAATAACAGCATACAGGTTTGGAAAGACATGAAGGTAATAATGACCAAAACACAAAAACATGGGTAGTACTGACTAATGAAAGGCTCTGCATTTTACAGTCATCTGTGTTTCAGCTCCTGTGACTCTAGACCCAGACACAGCCTCTAATAAACTCCTGCTGTCAGAGGATTACACCAGTGTTCAGTACGTAGAAATGAAACTGCATGTGTCTGATAACCCAAAAAGGCTGTATGAGGGGGTGCTGGCCTCACAGGGCTTCAGCTCAGGTGTGCACTGCTGGGACGTAGAGGTGGGTGAGAGCAACAACTGGATACTGGGAGTGATGGGGGAAACGGTGAACCGCAAAAAACTTTGCAAAATGAAAGCAAAAAATAGATTCTGGTGTTTTCGTAATGTAGATGGTAAATACAAGAAAGGAACAAAACCTGTTAGCAATATTGATTGCAATGAGAGGCCAAATATCATCCGATTGCAGCTGGACTTTGACGAAGGAGAGCTGAGATTCATCGACCCGTTCAGAAACAGTAGTTTGTGCACCTATACGGGTGGATTTCCAGAGAAAGTGTTTCCATATTTCTGTACCAAAGATAAGGACAAACCACTGAGTCTTTTCCCAGCAAATAAACAAAACGTCTAAACCAAAACTAATAGGACATTTATTTTTTACATATGATAAAATAAGTGAATGCTGAACACAATAGATAGGCTTGAATGCATATTATGTTTTGTGCATTTGTCTATTTTTTTTTAAACGAAAAGGCATTTTTTAATGATATGAACACCATAAATTTAGTATGGCTTAAGTGTCCAAATACTTTTTTGAGGCCAATGTATGTCAGGCTATGTGATTATTTAATCAAGCAATGTTTCAGTATAACTGATGGAAAATATTTCAATGATGATGTATTAATAAGGCAGATTTCTATGTGATTATCTATGTACAAAACAATAAAGACTATTTGGTGTACAAATGTTATATTACTGAATTTCAAGTGGAATGCAGTGTTGTGACGTCACCTCTGCCAGCTGATTGGTCCAAAGTAATGGCCTCAACCTCAAACTGCTGACATTTCCCCCTTTCTGATATTGGCAATACTGTGAAAGACGGCACATACCTGCAACACCTGCACTGATGAACCTCATATTTTTTTCTTGCAATTCTAAGTTTATATCTCACAATTATGAGACATAAACTCAAAACTGCAAGACATAAACTCGAATTCTGAGGAAAAATTGATATTGTGAGATAAAAACTCACAATTGTGAGATAAAAAAGTTTCTAAAAGCTGAAACAAACAGACAAAAAAACAGAACTGCGAGATGTAAACTCATAACTCTGAGGAAAAAAAGTTAGAATTGTGATAATACAGGCAGAACTGATAAAAAAAATCAGGATAGTGATTTTTTCGCAGTTACCTTTTTTCTTCATCCTGTTGCGGAAACAAGCTTCCATAGAAAACTGAAAATTGATTCTCCCTAACATACTTTGCCAATAATAAAAGCCTACAGGGCACACATGGGGTATTTACGGTCCAGAGTGAAGATGTCCTCCGCCACACGTCCAAACTGCACCACGATGTAGTCAGTTGAGAACACACCAATACACAATCACAACAGTGCATCTGGAAACAGAAAGACAAACCATAAATGCTGGGCTTGGCAAACCTACCAGTGACAACTGCCATCTAGTGACAATTTTATACAACTCAGATCGTGTCTCCTACTCTGTGGTCACTAAGTTAATTTATTGGGTTTTAGAAGTAAAGCAGCTATTACTATTATTACAATTTCAGTTGAAACTTCTGTTGGCTGCGTTTCTGGAGGGCTCAGGATGTACTACTGTGTCCGGTCTTTCTCAAGGAATGCTCTCAAGACGAACCCACCAAGAGCCTGGCGTTCAGAGCGCTCTGTGAGTCCTTCAAGAAGAAGAAACCCACAGATGTTTCAGGAGATGTTTGTCCAAAACATAGAGAGATGCTAAAACTCTTCTGCTTCGAGGACCAGCAGCCCATCTGTGTGGTCTGTTACACATCAAAGAAGCATGAAAATCACAAGTGTTCTCCTCTCGACGAGGCTGCTGGGAATTTAAAGGTACGAGGAGACCCTTGCTGACCTCAAGAAAGCCCATGAGAAACAGGCTGAGGTCTTTAAGGTATGCAGTACCGCCGCTCCCTATACACAGAGTATGCAGTTTGCGTAGGGCACCAACTCCTAGGGAGGGCACCATCCCATATATATAATTATAAAAAAATGCATTTTACGGTGAACGCAGTAGTGTGACGCGCCATTCCCGCATCTGCGACCGCGTTCGCCCTCATCTCATGTAGCAGCTGAATAAAAATGATCATAACTGATGAACAACTAGGCTACAAAAGGGAAAATACATCAGCAGTCCGGCGCAGAGAAAAGAAAAATAAAAAAGCCTAAGATGAAGCCCATGCATCACTTTCAGGTTAATACGTTCATAATCCTGAGAAACTTTTTTGACTGTTGACATTAGTAACATGTTTTAATGTCGGTAATAATTTCACCACCACCACCGCATCTGACTTAGTTTCCATGGCTTCAAATGTATTATATAAAAACAATAAGGCAATAGCCTAATGATTGGTTAATTAATAATAATCATATGGTTTCACTGAATAACACTGTTAAAATACATGTAATACAAAATAAACAATTTGCATTAGGCTATTACAAATGCCTGCAAAGGGCACCAAAGACCTGATAACTGCATACACTTGGACGATCAAATCCTTGTTTAATATTGACCAAACATTTAATTCAAATATCCACTTAATTTTTAATTTCTTCAACAAAAACATCACAACCATTACCAAAATGAATCATGGTTTTATTGTAGTAAAACTGCTTAATTTTAATTTGTGTGGTTTCTGAATGCTTGAGACTATAAAATCAATCAGACAACTGTATTAATAAAGTCATAGCTAGAGCTAATTATAATTTATAAATAATACAATTTAATTACAATTTATTTATTTACTTTTATATTTTATTAAAGTTCTATTTTGACCCCTTATAGTGGGTGTTTTTTTTTTCTTCTTTTTTTTTGAGGGAGGGGGCACAACAATACTATTCTGCTTAGGGCACCCATTTGGCCAGTCTTTATTTTTAGTATTTGAGCTCTATTTTCAGTGTCCTGACATGAAACATTCATGTTTTGTCCTTGTATCTCTATCACAATTGTCTGATATATATATATATATATATATATATATATATATATATATATATATATATATATATATATATATATACAGTACTGTGCAAAAGTCTTAGGCCACAAGTATTTTCACCAACAAAAAATGGTTTTAAGTCAGTTATTTCTATCTTTTTCTGTAGTGTGTCAGCAGGAAATATCAGTTTACATTTCCAAACATTATTTTTGCCATTAATTGTAATAATCCAGTGAGATTTTTGTTTGCACAAGGAGTCTGTGTTCGTGAGATCGGCGTACACCAGCCGGCGTGAGAACCTCTGAGTGACTGAGATTCCTAGTGAACAAGTAAATATAAAGTAAAGTGTTAACTAGAACAATCAAATGTCAGAAGAAGAATTAGAAATGGATAAACAACTAATATGCATTTTAACCTAAATTAAAGGTAATAATAAAATGAAGTCAGAGTAGAATTTATTTTCAATTAAATTACTTTGCGCACCGAAAAGGCTGAAAGTGCAGGAAACCTTCAGCCACCATTGGATACCTCCGTTGGGCCAATTGGGTGGATCGTACAAACCTTTTAGAATTTTCTATATTTCTGCATAAATATAACCCAAAAGATCATCAGATTTTAATGCAAGCCCTGAAAGCTGACAAATCGAACATATGAGGTGAAAATATTTACTTTGTCATTTATTTATTCAGGAAAATGATCTAATATTATAACAACTCTGAAGAAGATGTGTTCTCCTAATTTAGAGGCGCACTTCATGAACTGTAAACCTATCTACTTGCCATGGGAGTTTTCCTCGTTCATTCTTGTGAATGTTTACGTCCCTCTGGACGCTTGCGTGAGCGTAGCGCTGGAACAGCTGGCTGAACTAATAACTGAAACGGAGGAATGGTACCATGACTCTCTTTTAATCATTTTTTTTACAAAGCAAATCTCTCCCGTGAACTGCCAAAATACAGACAGCACGTTACATGTCCTACCACAGACTTCAATATACTGGACCACTGTTACACCACAATAAAGGATGCATATCACTGTCCCACAGGCAGCTTTGGGGCTCTCTGATCACTGTCTAGTTCATCTTATACCAACCTACAGGCAGAAACTGAAATCTGCTAAACCTGTAATAAAGACTGTAAAAAGATGGACTAATTAAGCAGAGGTACGAGCCTGTTTCGACTGCACTGACTGGAGTGTTTTTGAAGCTGCAGCCACAGATCTGGACGAGCTCATATCAGTTTCTCTGAGGATATTAGCATCCCCACCAGGACATTCTTATCATTCAATAATGATAAACCGTGGTTTACTGGGAAACTCAAACAGCTTTGTCATGCTAAAGAGGATGCTTACAGAAGTGGGGATAAAATCTTGTATAACCAGGCCAGGAACAGACTAACAAAGGAGATCAGAGTGGCTAAAACAAGCTACTCTGAAAAGCTGAAAAAACAGTTTTCAGCCAATGACCCGGCATCAGCATGCACTGGTCTGAAGAAGACTGACACCCAGCACCCTCTCTGATCTGTACTTCACACATTCACCTAGCCCCCCTGCAACCCCTCTCCCTCCCTCCCCCACCATTCAACCTGCGCTTAAGGTCTGTGTACAGGATGTGAACCGGGTCTTCAGAAAACAGAAGACTAAGAAAGCTTCAGGCCCAGATGGTGTTTCACCTGCCTGTCTAAAAGTCTGTGCTGACCAACTGGCTCTGAAGCTATGTGATGTTCCCTGCTACTTCAAACGCTCCACCAAAGAAACCCAATCCAGCATAAGAACCTTATCCCATCTGTGAAACATGGTGGTAGTATCATGGTTTGGACCTGTTTTCCTGCATCTGGACCAGGACGACTTGCCATCATTGATGGAACAATGAATTCTGAATTATACCAGCAAATTCTAAAGGAAAACGTCAGGACATCTGGCCGAGAACTGAATCTCAAGAGAAAGTGGGTCATGCAGCAAGACAATGACCCCAAACACACAAGTCATTTTACCAAAGAATTGGTTAAAGAAGAACAAAGTTGTTTTGGAATGGCTGATTCAAAATCCAGACCTTAATCCAGTTGAAATGTTGTGGAATGACCTGAAGCAAGTTCATAGAAGGAAAGTTAAAACCCACCAAAATCACAGAGTTGAAGTGGTATTGTACTGAGGAATGGGCTAAAATTCCAACAAGCTGTTGTGCAGGACTGAGCCGCAGTTACAAGTAACGTTTAGCTGCAGTTATTGTTGCAAAAGGGGGTCACACCAAATTGCCACTCACAAATATTTAACACGTAATAATTTTTTTAATAAATAAATGACAAAGAATATATTTTTGTCTCCTTTGTTTGAAAGTAGACAAGTCTCTTTGTCTACTTTCAGGACTTGTGACTGGTAAAGATAACATCATAACTTCAATCATTTCACACTGCTACTCCAAATAAGTTTTTATTGAATTTTACATTGCATTATATATTTACATTGATAATTAGATTTAAATCTTGCTTATTAATAATACATCATCCTCTATACTGAAACATTGCTTGATTAACATTTAAATTGTGTGATTTGGTAGACACTTTTATCCGAAGCAACTTACACTGCTATCAAGGTACACATTTCATCAGTTCTTACTTTCCCTGAGAAATAACTCCATTCAGAACACATTAAATAATCACATGGAGGTCATTCTATCTGATAAATTATCAAACCAAAGGGCCTTTTGGTTTTTTTTAGAAAAATGACTTGCACAAATCATAGAATACATTTGTTCATTAATGGTGTTTTTTTTTTCCAGCAGGGCTGTCAATAGCAATGGTCACTTATTTTATCACGCAGGGAAAAAACTATGTTAGAAGTTTTCTTTATTTGCCAGAAAAAGATGCAGTGACTTGCAAAAATCTCCAGTACAGAAATATGGGAACACTTTCTCTGGAAATCCACCCGTGTAGGTGCACAAAATTCTGTTTCTGAAAGGTTCGATGAATCTCAGCTCTCCTTTGTCAAAGTCCAGCTGCAGTCGGATGATACTTGGCCACTCACTGTCATCTATATATCTGACAGGTTTATAACCTTTTTTGTATTCACCATCAATGAAATGTAAACACCAAAAATGACTCCTTGGATCCATTTTGTAAAGTCTTTTGCGGTTCACCGTTTCCCCCACCACTCCCAGCGTCCAGTGGTCACTTTTTCCCACATCTACGTCCCAGCAGTGCACACCTGAGCTGAAGCCCTGTGAGGCCAGCACTCCCACATACAGCCTCTTTGGGGTATCAGGCACATGTATTTTTTTTTTTTGTACTCAACACTTGTGCAATCCTCTGACACCTGCAGTTTACTAGAGGCTGTGTCTGGATCCAGAGTCACAGGAGCTGAAACACAAATGACTGTGAACTACAGAGCTTTGCATTAGGCAGAACCAATGAACCACTACCAATGTCAGAATATTTCTTTGTGTTGTAATTAAAGGAATTATATATATGGAACATGAAATTATACTTTTGTGTTCCATGGGAAAAAACTAATGTATGGTTTGACTTGACCATAAGCAAAATCATATAAGGAATCAAAATCTTAGCAGACATTATTACTTACACTGTTCCACGAGATTCTGCATTCTGGCCCAGGTGGTGAAAATGATGGTCTGAATGGGATAGTGTTGATATTCCTCAAGGTTAAGGGTTGTATTTGGTGCTGACGGGTGTTGGAGTCTGTGTACATAAGCAATAAGATATTTGGCATCCACAAAGTTAAATGGGATAACAACTGTAGCAACAAACGAACTGGAAAAAAACTCACCTTTTTATTGTATCACTGTAATTCTGAGTGAGAAACAAAGCAATTAGTGCTCAGTCAAGTGGTCATAAACAGTGATTATCAGACATGCTTGCTTCAGATTACAGCTCTCCGATGGACTTTTGTCCTTGGCGTTATGTGTATCGTTGAGTATTTGATCTGTACCTGGAGAAATGTGATGTTTTCAGCTTCCATGTCCTGCCAGACGGCTGCTATCCTCTCAGACAGATCTGATATCTGTTTGGACGACTCGTCCAATTTGCCCTTGAGTTTCTCATCTTGAGGTTGCATTTGTTTCTGGAATGATCTGATGTGTTTCTCCTCCTCCTCTCTAAGAAACTGATGGAGCTTCTCAAAATTCTTCTTGATCTGGTTTTCTGTCACACTGATGTGTTCCTGAAATAGTTTAAGAAGCCTTTTTGTTAACATAATCTTTACTATCACAACACTAACAACATTCAGTACCTTAAAGAGCTCAGCCTGTTTCACACAGCTCTCATGGGCTTTCTTGAGGTCAGCGAGTGTCACCTGAAGTCTGTCCATTTGATTCTTGAGATCCTCCCAGAATCACATGATAGACCCTTAATAATGAGCTTGAAGATGCCAAATATCATTCAGATCAGATTCCAAACTCCTCATACCTTTAAATTCCCAGCAGCCTCGTCGAGAGGAGAACACTTGTGATTTTCATGCTTCTTTGATGTGTAACAGACCACACAGATGGGCTGCTGGTCCTCGAAGCAGAAGAGTTTTAGCATCTCTTTATGTTCTGGATAAACATCTCCTGAAACAGCTGTGGGTTTCCTCTTCTTGAAGGACTCACAGAGCGCTCTGAACGCCAGGCTCTTGGTGGGCTCGTCTTGAGAGCATTCCTTGAGACAGACAGGACACTGCGGCATATCCTGAGTCATCCAGAAACGCTGGAGACATTCCTCACACAAACTGTGGCTACATTTCAGAGTGACCAGATCGGTGAAGATATCACAACAGATGAGGCATGTCAAATCCTCTTCCAGGAAGGACAGAGCATCCGCCATAATGCTTTCCAATCCTTGATAAATGTTCTGACAGGAATTGTACATAACCAGTTGCTCTATGTCTAAAAGCCAATAAATTGTGCTTTGCTCTCCTGTTGGAGATACTGTGAAACCTGCTTTATCTTTCCCCACACCCAAACCTTTTTTTTCAGTCTGTTAACTTTAGTTTCAGTAAAAGCGTCAGCTAACAATTCCTCCCTCCAAGATATCACATTATAGCCAATAAAAACCAGGACATTATCACAGTTGACGGCTGCACCTGCTCAGCATAAAGTCAAAATGGGGCATACATTTTACATTAGGGGATTAGCAAATACTAGTCAGTTTGTAACTAACTTGTTTACCTAATTTGCTTGATTATATTCTTTTAAGGCAAGATTTTTATCAAGTAATGTGTAGTCCCATAATCACATCTAATGTTATCCAATAAACTTACATTTACGTTTGTGACCCCGGACCACAAAATCAGTCATAAGGGTCAATTTTTTGAAATTGAGATTTACACATCATCTGAAAGCTGAATAAATAAGCTCTCCATTGTTGTATGGTTTGTTAGGATAGAACAATATTTGGCCGAGATACAACTATTTACAAATTTGGAATCTGAGGGTGCAAAAAAATCTAAATACTGAGAAAATCATCTTTAAAGTTGTCCAAATTAAGCTTTTAGCAATGCAAATATCCAATCAAAAATTAAGTTGATATATTTACTGTAGGAAATTTACAAAATATCTTCATGGAACATTATATTTTCTTAATATCCTAATGATTTTTGGCATAAAAGAAAAATCGATAATTTTGACTATGGTCACAAACATACCTGTGCTACTTAAGACAGGTTTTGTGCTCCAGGGTCACATTTAATCATTTAGCAGACGCTTTTATCTAAAGCAACTTACAAATGAGGGAAATAGAAGCAATAAAAACAGCAAAAGAGCAACAATATTAGGGCTCTACGGTGCGACTGAAAACTGTGGCGTGCGACTATGAAAAAATATTTAGGAGCACCTGTGCGACTGACCCGATCAGCATATTTGTGTTTGCGCTGAGGGAGCTTCAAAGGTTTCTAACGTACTTACAACGTGTTTTTGCAGCATTGAGTAATGTATCACAAATGTATCTTCTCATTATAACAAACAAAGTGTAGACAGAGTGTAAATAAGAGATTCATTGGTGCAGTGTAATGAGCTTTGTTGATTGTAATGGAGTTTTGTGAGATCGCGATGAACTAAGATGAGTGACAGCTTTTAATGATAAGGGAGTTTGCAAATGTGATACTGATTTATTACAACAGTTCATTAAACAAGAAGTTAATATTAAGTGACTTATATTGTATGACTACAACACTATTGCCTCATTTTTTTCTATTTTCTCAACGAAAATAGTTTCAAAGTAACAGCTGAGCCGCTGCCCATCTCCATTCAAACAGTGGTGTTTCGTTTATGAATGAACTGCGTTTTTAAATGAATCTAGTGAGTCAATGATTCAATTACCCATTCATAAAAACAGTCACGTACTTCATTCCTGAATGAATCAGCCGTTCGAACGAATTAATTGAATTATTCGGTGTTAAAATCATTGAATAGCTGCCATCTGCTGGCAGTTTTAGTTTAATTTTTAAAGTATCTTTTCTGTTATTTAAATCATTTAGTATTTCTGTATTCAAAATTTTATATGTAAAACACTAACCTCGACGTGAATTTATGAATTTAATTGCACTCATGCAAATAGTTGAGCCTCATTAAACGTCTGAAAATACACCTACAAGACACGTGTGTTCTTCTGTGCCACCTCTGTAGTACAAATTTAATTTCTTAAATTTAATTTGATTGGTAACTTATTCTTATTCTACTTTTTATTCTGTTGTTTTAATTACAAATGTTAAACATATAAATATATATTTTTGAATTTGACATAAAAGATGACATACTTTTAATAAAGTTAGAAAAATGCCATTACAAAGGTAAAAACTAAATTCCATGTAAATCACTGTAAGGAGTCAAATATCACCTCGTAATGGAAAGGTTCATTTTTTTAATCAGAATTTTTGATTACTGATTAGAAAGTGTTCTTAAATTTTTGACCGTGCTCCTAAATTTTTTAAATTAGGAGCACAAGCGCTCCTAAAAAAAAAGTAAGCGTAGAGCAAATATATAAGGGTTGTGACAAGTCCCGGTTAATCGGTTACAACCGGTTAATGCAGTACACATAGGAAGTTTTTATTATTATTATTATTATTATTATAAAAAAAGGAATAAAAAGCAGATAGAAAAGAGATAGAATAGATACAGTTAGTGTTAGAGGGTCGAATTATTTTTATTTATTTATTTACAGAACCAAGGCTGTCGTAAATATGCCTACCCGAGTGTGTATGTCAACATCATCAACTTCATATTCTCCAAGGCCTGCAGAGACTGTGTGCGGTTTACTTATCCAATGACTCTAGGGAATCTTTTGAAAACATTATAGCATCGTTTAATGTAATTTTTCAAGTTTTCCTTCTTGTCAGATAATGACAGGTTAAGGAAAAGTGAAAGTATAGAGATTTTTTTTTTTTCAGTAGGATGCAGTTAAGCGCTCTCAGAATAGATGAGTTTTCAGTGGTCTCTTGAATGTTGTCAGGGATTTGCCATTCCAAATGGGGTTGAGAAGATCATTCCACCAACAGTGAATGAAACAGTGAATGAAAATGTTGTGCAGCGTGCTCTGTTAGGAAGGGCCTGATCTTCCTGATGTTGTGCAAACATAAGATCAAGATGGCGGCGCGAACACATCGCGAGGCTCAGCGTCTTACCAGATTTTGGAATATAGTGTTAATTTACCTGGTTATCTCATTCGTGTTCGCGC